>ML791990.1:444906-477134 GCA_009831015.1 Picea engelmannii | reverse complement strand
GACATAAATAAAATAACATTACTAATCTAATATGCCCCAATTAATGGGTAATGAGCCAATATTAGGGCTTAACATTGTCCTTGGCATCCAAAGGTCCTTCTAGTCTACATGTTCAACCCAACCTCTCTGTCTTTTAAATCTGGAGTTGAAATGATGAATTTGTGGCTGAGAAAAGAAAGTTACCAGTGCCAAACCCATAGTCTGTTGATAAGAGAGGGACGACCCTCACAAACCCATGAGTTGCTGAGAAAATAGAGGTTCAAACTGCTAATAGGTGGTTTAATGTCCTTATTTAACCCCCATAACTTGTAAATTTGGGCCTATCCTTGTACATGGACAAGGTCGAATATGGCCATGTCCATGTATAGGGACAGGCCCGAACCTCCTATAAATTAACAATTTATGCACACAATAAGATGAAGACACAATAGAGTAAAAAAACAAACACAAAAACACCTAGACCATATAATATAGAGAAGTAGAGGTATCATATGTTTATCGGATGGGATGACAAGGCTGGATTCTGACCTGTCCATGTACAGGGACAGGTTTGTATTCGGGCCTGTCCTTGGACATGGATAGGGAAATTTTTGGCCCTGTCCATGTACATGGATAGGATCGAATTCGGGCATGTCCCTGTACATACGGCCCTATCCATGTAGAGGGACGAATATGGCCATGTACATGTATAGGGACATGCCCAAACCTCAAATAAATTAATAATTTATGAACACAACATGATGTAGACACAATAGAGTAAAAAAAAAGACATAACAACACCTAGACCATATAAGACATAGACAAGTAGATGTATAATATGTTTATCGGATAGGATGATAGGGATGAATTTGGACCTGTCCATGTACAAGGACGAGCTTGAATTCGATCTTGTCCCATTATTGAAGAACAACATATGTATAAACTAAATAACATCCAAAGAAGAGCATGATCACATTATTGATCTTCCTTTGGTTTTTTGGTTTATTTTGTTTTTGGTTAAATACCAAGTTGAGATAATGTGTGATTTTTTTCTCTCCCGAGATGGTCCATGAGACCTAGGAGTAGTTAAGAAGAGCATGATCATATTATTGATCTTCCTTATATGCTGGGATGATAAAAGCTTATAAGTAAATATCATGAAAATCATGTGGACATTTTTCCATTCAAGAAGAACTTAATTGTTGACTTTGTCTTGAAATAACCCTTTCTTGACTTACGATCCCTTTAATTGTTGTGTGGGTTTTTGGTTTTGTGTTTTACCTAAAGAAAGTTAGCCTCCTTGACTTTGGAAGAATTTAATTGTTGAATTTGTGTTGAAACCACCCTTGCTTGAGTTATGCCCCCCTTAATTGTTGTGAGGATTTTTGGTTTTTTTCTTTGTTTTTTCCTAAAAAAAAGTTAGTTTCCTTGACTTTGATCCCTTCTCTTGACTTATTTAATTATTTGATTGTGTGGCTACGACCCCTCTTCTTGGTCTTTTCCATCTTCCTAGAGATCTCTTCTTGGTTATTGTTTGGGGATTCTGGTTCTACTTGCTGGTATCACCCTCCTCATTTTTTTGATGGTGTCATCCTCTTTATCTCCTTGCTAATGCCACCTTGAGTATGTTTATGTTCTCTTCTATTGTTGGTGCCACCTGTGTATGTTGTTGGTTAGTCTATTGATATTTTCTCTAAAAGTTATCCTTGGCATTTTTTTCCATGTGTCATGATGAGATCTGCCTCGAGGGTTTGATCAATGATCCCTTGAAGTTTTTTCTGAGCATATATCTAAGAGGATAGTAACAACATGTATCATGTGATATTGTTTCTTGTTTTAGTTTTAAGTAAAAGTTTTGTCAGTGATTTTTTTTGTCAATGATTGTAAAAAATATAATTGTTCTAGTTTTTTCAATATATGTTTGCGATGCTTTGAAGTTGTTATAAATACTTAAATGCTTGTGTTATAAATTTAATATTTCCATTTAATGTTTCTATAACTTATGAACTTTCATATTCATGAATTTTCAAAGGATAGATGTTGAGGAAAGATGTCGAGACATGAGTTTCCAAACATTCCTCGCAAACACTCTAGGCTATTCCGAGAAGGAAGAAGATGAACCCCTTCTTCGACTAAGACTCCGAATGATCAACGAAAATCTCGTCAGAGGAGATTATCAAACGAGTCCATGAATAGATCAACTCGAGAATGTGCTCAAACAAGTTCTATGGATGCAACCTTCTTAGATAGGTTGGACATTGATACTCCTACACCTGAGAATGTAGGGAATACATCAGGACAAGAAAATATTTTTGGTAATTTTCTTTGATTTTTTATTTTTGTGTGTATATATATATATGTGTGTGTGTGTGTGTGTGTGTGTGTGTGTGTGTGTATTTTTATTTTTATTTTTATGTTAAATTATGTCAAGTTAAATGTTGTAATTACTTTCAAATGTGTGTGTAGACAATGAGTTTAATGCGAGGGAAGACAATGAAAGAGAGAGTGGATGTCACGAAGATTCTAATTTTGGTGAAGAGGGTGAAGGTGGATTTAGGAGGCGACGTTATCAAGAAACAAAAGATTACATGCCTACGTCCACCTATCCTTCGGATGTTGATGATGAGCTTCCCTTAGAAGGGATTACTGAAGCAATGACCCTTGAGTGATGCTCAGGTGTGGAAAACAGGTTGGAAAGTGAATTGAGGAGCTTGGATCTCCCTCGGGAGAGTAAACAAAGCTTGCAGATTGTTTTGCATTTATTACAAAACTTTATGGATGCATATCAAAATATGGGGCTAGCCACTGACATTTTTATTTATTTGATGAGGAGACACAAGTTAGAGGTGATGGGCCCTGATAAATGGGATGTAGTAAAAAATAAAGTTTCAAAAGGAAACACAATTTTTGTGTTCAATTTCAAAGATGGGCCAAAACAAAAGATGTTGAAGGTGCAATATTTTAAGCACTCCAACATAGCAGGACATTTGTATAATAGTTTTTTGGTAGCATATGAGAAATTACCGTGGAATGATGAGGTTCCACATTATTTTTCTAGGCACTTTTATGCAGAGTTTTCATGGACATGCACCCTGATTATACTAGTCTACCGTCCGATTATTATGGAGCTGGTAAATGATGGACATATGATCGAAAATGGGCATATAAAAATGTGACATTGCAGAGGCCTCCACAACCTTTAGTATCTCACCCAACTGGGACATTTTATTCACATTCATAGTTGCAAGCTTCATCATAGGATGACAAAAGAGGCTAGGAATGCAATCAGGGAAAATTTGGAATCGATTTTTTATGGTGTTGATGTTGGTTTGAACCGTCAGCGAGCGGAAGCCAATTCTCAGACCATTTTTGTTTATAAAACATATGAGGAGTTAGATACCATGTCAGTAGAATATCTTAATATGTATGCAATTTGTTTTTGTAATGGTCGTAAGGAGGTTGTTCAGAATGATGAACCGAATAACGGATTGGTATGTGTTCTAGTTAGTATTTTTTTTACGCATTTGAGGATAATTTACTTCTAATTCTAGATTTAGATACATATCATTGTATCTATAGAAATAATTGAGTTTTTATTGTCATTAATTGCAGTTTGGAGATATGTTAAATGAATCTCCAGTAAATAGGGGATTTGATTCCATAATTTTAAATTTGGATGGATTGAATCAGGTGTGTGTTTTCTAATATCCATAGATGAGCACTTTAGTTGTCCAATCTCCAATCTTTTAAATAAGATCAACAACATGAACTTTATAATTTTATATAAATGTGAACCCATTTAATACTAGATTTAGTTCTTAGTTGTGTTGTTCATAGATCCCTATTCCATCTCGTACTACTTGGGAATGCTTGTCACAATTCTCATTGGGAGAGTTTGAATAGGGTGAGAGTTCACATGTATCATTGCATGTTGAAAACAAATTTAGTTATATATTCAAATTGCAAATTGTCATTTAAATTATTAATTTAAAAGAATAATGTCTTAAATAACATTTAATTTATTGAATCATAGGTTGGCACATCATAGGAATTACATGTTTCTAAATTTAAAACTACAATTTAATGTGTTAAAATCATTCAAATTTAGTTTTCAAATTTTCAAATTTGAAATGTGTTATATAGGGCAATGTGGAGAAGAAAGTACCAGAGAGTGCGCTTGAACAAAATGTGGAAAAGAGAGTGCGAGAGATTGGGATTGAGGAGGAAGCATCCATACCTTAGAAGGATGTGTCTATTCATGATGATTCATAAATGTATGTTCATTGCACATTAATGAGTTTTAATTTGCTTTTATGTTGAGATTTTATATAAAAGTGTTCAAGATTATTTTTGTTGAATAAGCTTATATTTTTTACTTTTTTCAAATTCTTGTTTTCTCAGATTTTTAGTTTAGTCTTTCCTATTCATAGGGTTACTAAACTAGTGTCTATATAAATTTTCAATGCTTTGATCAATTATTTTGACATATATAGAACCCCTATATAAGCTTATCATTGTATTAAATGGTACATTCAAACTTATTTATATTTAGATCATGATGAAGAAATAATTTTGAACTTGAACATTTGATTATTTGAGAACAGACTCTATCCCACATCAGAAAATGGGAAGTTTCTAAATTTTCTTCGATTGCATTCTTTGCCTTCTTGTCCAAGAATGACATAGTATGGACATTTGTGTTTTCTGCATACAACGAAGTGAATTCCTTCTTGCCAGGGTATTGCCAAACTCTTAACTAAATTGGATACTAACCACAAAAACCAACATTCAAGTAGATTTACAATTAAGCTATGTACGTGCATGATCTCACTTATGTTTAGATTATGATGAAGACATATTTCAAAGAGCATTTGATTATATGTAATATGAATACATCCCAAAGATGAAATATTTAAATGGTTTTTGAAGAATGACTTAATATATGTGCATATTTGTGTTTTATTCATGTACATGAAAGATTATATGAGAGCATCTATTCCATCGTAGAAAGAGGAGATAAGTATTTTCTGGAAGATTGGTTTTTAAAATGGAGATTTGTGAACTTTCATAGATATAAGTAATTTCTTGGAAGAATGGCTTAATATGAAGATTTATGAGTCATTTATCTTGAAAGAGAATTTGAGGGAATTTGATTATATGAGAACATCTATTCGACTGCAGAAGAGGAGATAAATATTTTACAACTAAGGAGAGAAGTATTTTACTGTTGAGGAGATATGTATTTTACTATTGAGTAAATAAGATCACCTGGCATGAGAATTCACCTGAAGGATTTGAGACTTTATCCACAAGGAGATAAGTACTTTATTGGAAGAATGACTTAATATGAAGATTTTTGAACTTTCTACATATACAACTATATTTACTTTCAGAGTATTATCTAACTTTGAACGCAAAAATTGGTTACCAAGAACACAATTTTTCTCTTTAATTTTTTTTTTAAGATTTTAGATAAGATTTTACAAATTGTTCAAATCATGTATGCTTAATGTGGAGAGTAACTATTTTTAAATTTTTGGAACTTTGTGATGGAAGTTTGGTTTAAAAAAAGTGTCAAAAAAGTGTAGAGAGGGATAATCTTAAATCTGTTTAACTCTGGTTGGGTATGTTATTATTTCTTATTGTTTATTTAATGTTTAGTTAAAGCATATATGCTAATATGTGTTATTTGTTTTTTTTGTTATCATTTTTTATTGTTACAGATGTTTACATTATATTTGGTGGAAATGAGTATGTTGGAAGACGAGACTTAACTCTTTTGGTATGTATGCCAATTTTTCTTTAATCACAACTTGTTTTATTTATCTAAAATGGTACATGTGTACATTTTATTTTAAATTTGTACATATATTTTATTGTAAATTTTTTAATTTTTAATTTTGTTTTCTTTTGTAGGTATGAAGTGATCTATCTTAATATGATGGCTTAGAGTCCAGAATTTTGGAGTTAAATGCCTTAGTTTTTGTTATCATCCTAAAATGGACGTGGAACCTATGTATTTGGTGGTGTAACTATTCAAACTTTTATTATATATATATATATATTTGAAATTCAAAATATCAATTTATTGTCTCATATTTGATTTCTCTTATATTGTTTATGATGGTGAAATATATTGTTTATTGTTTCATCTTTGATTTCTCTTATATTGTTTATGATGATGAAAAGATAATTTATGTTTTCTGGTGAAAGAATAATTTGTTTTTTATGGTGAAAGGATGTTTTATGTTTTATGGGAAACTTCTCGATGCCAAGGAAAAGGGGAAAATCCAAGAGAGGGGTTGTGTGGTATATCTCGTGAGGGAGAGGACGACAAAACAATCCAGACTTGCCTCCGCCTACACCTCATTACTCCACCCTGGATCTCCCTCCTCTGTCCTCCCTATGGGTGTAACATCCCTCTCTTGCGCACACTGAGAAGACTTATTCTTTGAGAACACTTGCGTGCAAGTGATCCAGTTCATTATACGATTGGCTGTTTTGATTATGATTATGAGATATTGTGGATCTGATGATATGTTATTTTTGTTGTATTTACATCGAAAAGTGCTATTAACTGGGTTCTTCTGAGTGTGCAGGACTCTGGATGTTAGAGGATGCCGATGGGATGGATGGATCTCCTTGGACTCCAGATCGAGTCAGGGAGTGGATGGTTATTGTTTGACTGTTTTTGATATTACAGATGTGACATGTGATTAGATATTATGATGTTGATTGTTATCACTAACACGTTCTTTTTTGGATGCAGGATGATGATAACTTTTTGACCAGACTCACATTTGGAATAAAGGGGTCACACACGACAACCAGAGACATCTAGGGAGAGGTGTGGCAACAACCCTATCACAACCTACTAGCACTCCCACTATGGCTCGATCTATAGGTTAATGATTACCTAGTTCAAGATATCCACGATGTCGTGAGGGCATACCGTGATAGTCGCTCACGATGATTCTAAGTGGAGCACAATAAGGAAATGTCTTTATTCCTTAGAGACCCTTAGTCTCCCATAAGATCACTTGACGGAGTATTGACTCCAGGGGTTTGACGTCTACCAAATTCAATCAAGAGGTGAGTGACACCCTTGGAGCACATAGTGTGTCTTGAAGGGAACATCACACAAATAAAATAGAAAGAGGCGAGTGGCACCCTTGGAGCATGTAGTGTGTCCTAAAGGGCACGTCGTGATTTTAACTATGGGAAGTTAATAAACCTAGTGCCTAGAAAACTAAGCCTCCTTAGGACCTGGTCGACCTTAAAATAGATGATAGTATGAGTAAAGTTTAATAACTAATTGTTCCCTTAAAATTTGTTGCCCATCCTAATGAAATTAAAACCTAGGTCTAAGTAAAACATGTGAACAAAGAAAAACTAAATAAACATGTAACAAGAAGGGGGTAAAGAAAAATCAAACATTATTTATTAAAGTAAAAATATTAATGGAGGATTAAATTATTAAAGGGGTAAATGATTGTTTTTGTCTAAACTTGATAATTCTTAACTTAGTTAAAAAGAAAAAGGGGAAACTTAAAGAAAAAGAGAAACTTAAAGAAAATGTGTAACTTAAAGAAAAGGGGAAATGTCTAACTTAATAAGGAATATAGCCTTTGGAACTTTCTATTTGTGAACTGAACTAGGCTTTAAGTAAGGCGTAAGTCATTTAAGAATTGTAAGGGAAGAAAGGGACACTGAGGAGTGTTTTTAGGAACGCTTTTAGGTGGGTGAGAGAAATAGACGAATTTAATTAATTAATAAAATTGACTTTCTGGTGCAACTAAGGGATTGAGTGACATGTGTTCGGGGGAGGTTTGTCCTAATTAAATTTAATAATAAGAATCTAATGAGGGTTTGAGAAACTAATAACTAGAAAAATCTATAAAAAGGATGGCAGAGGAGGAGTATGAGCACATATGGTTTGCGTAAGGTTACACTGCCATAATTTGTATCTTGACTGAATTTCTCTTGTAGAAGTTGGGATACCCAACTCAGATAACGAGTGGTAGCTCGACCTTGTGAGACAAACTAGGAGTTATCATTCTATGGTATTGTGTGCATGGCCCCTTTGCGGCTCGGGGGGCTCAGGGGGAAGAAGAGTACCCCTAGCGTTGGCTGGGAGGTACCGATGAGGTCTCAGCGGTTGGAAAGCTGGAGAGAGATGGAGCGTGAGTGTGAGACAACATCAGAGGAACTTCTCCTTCGCTCAAGGTACAAACGTCTAAATTTTTTCAAGTGTAAATAGTTTAATTTATGTGGTTTTAAATCGGCTGGAATGTGGTAAAGTTTGGTATTTTTTGGTGTAATCTATGGGGTCTGCGTTTGTTAATTATTGTCTAACCTTGCCCAGTTTTAGGGATAGCACCTTATCCTTTACCATTCCACCTCTGCAATTAGTTTTAAATTTTAATCAGTACTTAACATATTGTAAAAAGAGTTTACTATGATTCAATATTAAGATGGTGTAATAACACTCTAAGATTTTTTACGCGTTGAATGCATTGATGGATTTTCAAAGTTATAGTTGTTAGTGTTGAAAGTCACACTTTGACTGCTAAAGTGTAAGCTCAACACCCATCAAAATGTAAAAGATAATTTTGGTTTTGAATAGGTGGATAAAAAATATGGATAAATAAAGAGAGAGGGCTGCAAACTGTAGATCAGTAGGCTACACCAATGGGCAATGGAGTCACAAACATCCTACTCATCGAAGGCACAAAAGATGCTCAACAAAAAACAATATTATATGTTGATAAGTGTAAGAATGAAGAAGGAAAACATAAGGTAGAATCTAAACATAGATCCTTTCAATTTAATGAATCAACCAATACTTTAATATAAACAATCGTTGATGGGCAAAATACAACAAATCCTCTGTTGCTTAGGGATCCATAAATCATTGACATCCTTTACTCCTCAAATCTACAATATATTCAAATAAGAAGAAATATAAACAAAAGAGTTACAATTGGAAATCACAGCTCTCACGAGTCTCCAATAGCAGTAATTTTTACAATCATAATATGCCCACATGCTTACAAATGAACACAAACAAAAAATCTGCCTACTCCTACTCTCTCTAGCCTCCCTTGGCTCATGAATCCCCCTCTCCAAGAGATCTCTCTTTAATTAAATATAAAATAGCATCCAATTAAACTTAGGAGGTAGAATCTCATCTCCTCCATTGGATTCTAAGCCTTGGATATAGGTGACAACAATCAAAGAGACAAAAATCCAACAAATTGCTAATTTTTCAGGAATTTGTTGGAAGTCATTAATAAATTGTTTCCACCTCATTGCATGAGGCCTTTGATGGAGATAAATCATAGGTGAAGGTGTCCCTTGACATCTAACTAATCCTTKMGAATCCTTTCGAATCCTCCTTGACTGGTGGCAACCTCCCAATAAGACGAMTATCAAAACYGTGACCRCTATAGGAAATTCAGTAGCGCCRCTGTGCATAGTCRGTAGCRCCACTTATATGTCTAATATCTATCAAACCATAACAAATTTTGAAAAACTCAGAGGTTTTTGATATTTGCAATGTTATGAAMAAAAAAACCTCCTCTAGTTTTCAAAAATACCTTCTCAATTGTTCACAATCTAATTTTTAAGTTAGTGACTCAAAAYTGGTAAATAACTCTGTACAATTCGTTTTCTGCCARAATTTAGGTGGCRCCCGCCTGTGTATCTGCGTGCGATTGGGTAGCACAAATCCGTGAGTGATTTTGATTCTTGAACTTGGATATTAGGCATAACCCAATATAATCTCAATTTTCCCCAAAATAAATAAAATATCCCATAACAATTGTATTCATTTGCCAAAATGAATAATGAAGGATTTATGCAACGTTGAGGCATAAACCAATCTTGTGCTAACATAGGCTCCATGGGGGATAGAGTCCTCCTTGTGAGGATATAAAAACTCTTGTAGTTTCAGTTCCTTATCCTARGGATTCTCCCAACCTTTAACCCCTGCAATCTGCTTTGATCTGTGAACTTCAACTGAAACCAAATGCAAATGAAAACTGAAACTGACAAAAATGATGAAAATGATACTTGTTCAACAGGCTTATTGCACACACCTACTCTAATTATTGGGAAAATGAAGCATTCAAGTTACATGAAACAACCAATGAAGCCATTTCATTATTTTTTCAACTATTTGAAGCTTTAAAATGTGCTTTCTTATGCACCAGAGATAATTCCTACTTGAAGGCACATCAAATAAACATTTGGCAATACTCTTTCCATTGAAAAAATCAATGAGCCTAGGCCCACTTGCTGCTTGCAGAAATAATGCAAATGGATCCTGAAAAACATCATCAATACTTTCCCCCAAGACATTTCTTTGTGTATAAATGAAAATTACTGCATTAGGTCCTTCCTACACTGTGCTTGGTTGTTACATGTCTTGCTGATTTTCTTATTCATCCTCAATTCACATGGCCTTGGTCCACTCCTGGTCATGAGGTGTATTAGGAAAAAGGCTTAGTGATGCATGTCTTTCTTTAATTTCAATCTCTCTCATATGATCACATGGCATTTGATCTTGGTTTCTTGATGAAACTGAGCTTGTGTTTTCAAGAGGAATAGGGGGTTGACAGGGAAGTTCATCACAATTAGAAGTGCTTGGGAAACTACATTCTTCTGTCTTATCTTCTGATTGTGAGGGATATTCATCATTTCTTGGCTTATGATCCTAATTTCTCAGTTTTTCACCTTCTAAACTCAGATTATCATCTTTTTCTTCTTTTTCAGCAACACAAATATGACATGAGGGATGAAACGAGCTATTGTTTCTTTGATGGAAAGGGTACTTCTCTTATATAAGGTCTTCAACAGACTTTTCATGGAAATCATCTTCATAATCATCATACAAAGGTGAATCAATGCCCATTTGACTATTAATGGCTGAGGGGATTAGTACAATAGATGAGACAACTGGTTGTTCAGTGAAAACATCCTCATAGTCATCAAAACTTGGCAAATAATGGCACACTGGTTCATTAACAATAGGAGGGATTGCAAAAACAACTGGTAAGCTATTAATTCGATCATGACAAGCTGCAACACTATCCTCATGATGAAATAACTCTGAACCTAAAATGATCTCTTGACTTAAATAATCGAGAAAAGGAGGATAAAAAGAAATGATGGATTGTCCATATTGATTTTTCTCTTGGGGATCTAGATTTTGACAGGAATGATGCATTTTTTCTTGAAATTTAGGAAAATCATTATGAAACTCATCATCTAAGTCCTTCTCTCTGCAATCATCTCTTTCATCATCACTGCTAGAGGAATCACTTGTTGAATCCTAAATATATGATGCATACCCCTCACAACAATTCTCAAAAATTATTTTAACTAGATAAATTAGCTTTCAATGAGAATAAAAAACATCATGATATTCCTTCAAAGAGGAAATACTAGAAGCAAGGAGTGTTCTATACCATTGCCTTGCATAGCCTTCCAATGAATACATGAACATTTTCATCAATATATCTTCATGATGGATGTCAAGTTGCTGCATCAAAGCATGACATTCATGAACATGCTCAAAAGGGTTGTCATCCTCACCTTCATAAAATCTAGGCATAAGATCTTGCCATTTATCAATTTGAGGCATAAGATGTGGATAATCATCTATGACTGAGAAATTGAGTGGGGAAAACCTCCTGGCTAGGATAGCCTTCATAGCCATTTAATTTGTCTAATCCCCAGTGGAGTCACCAACATATTCCGAACAATGGAGTCGCCATGGTGAATGTGCAGTCTTGAAGGTGTCCAACTTTAGTCACCATCTAAAGCTGGAGTTGTGCAGTGTTGTTCTTCCCAGGGAGCTTTTAAATCTGCTCAAATCTGTCCCCGACAATGACGCCAAAAATGTTAGCACTGAAAGTCACACTTTGACTGCTAAAGTGTAAGTTCAACACCCATTAGAATGTAAAAGATAATTTTGGTTTTGAATAGGTGGATCAACAAGATGGATAAAGAAAGAGAGAGGGTTACAATCTGTAGATTAGTAGGCTACACCAATGGGCAATGGAGTCACAAACATCCTACTCATCGAAGGCACAAAAGCTTCTCAACAGAAAACAATATTATATGTTGATAAGTGGAATAATGAATAAGGAAAACATAAGGTAGAATGTTCACTAAACAAAGATCTTCTCAATTTAATGAATCAACAAATACTTGAATATAAACAATGGTTGGTGGGCAAAATATAGTAGATCCTCTGCTGCTTAGGGATCCATAAATCATTGACAACCTTTGATTCTCAAATATAAAATATATTCAAATAAGAAGAAATATAAACATAGGAGTTACAATATGAAATCACAGCTCTCATGAGTCTCCAATAGTAGTAATGCTTACAATCATAAAATGCCTACAAACTTACAAATAAACACACGCAAAAAAACTACCTACTCCTACTCTCTATAACCTCTCTTGGCTCATGAATCYCCCTCTCCAAGAGATCTCTCCTTCCTTAAATAGAAAATAGCATCCAAATAACCTCAGGAGGTCAAATCCCATATCCTCCATTAGATTCTAAGCCTTGGAGATAGGTGGCAACAATCAAAGAGACAAAAATCCAACAAAGTGCTAATTTTCAGGAATTTGTTAGAAGTCATTAATAAATTGTTTCCACCTCATTGCATGAGGCCTTTGATGGAAATAAATCCTAGGTGTAGGTGTCTCTTRACATATAAATGATCCTTGAGAAGCCTTTCRAATCCTYCTTGACATGTGGCAACYTCCCAACAAGGTGAATATCAAAACCGTCACTGCTACAGGAAATCCGGTAGCGCCGGAAATCCGGTAGCGCCGCTGTGCAGRTTCGGTAGCTCCACTTATATGTCTAATATGTATCAAACCATAACACATTTTGAAGAACTGAGAGAGGTTTTTGTTATTTGGAATGTTATGAACAAAAACCTCCATTTTTCTAAAATACCTTCTCAATTGTTCACAATCTAAGTTTTAAGTTAGTGACTCAAAATTGCTAAAACAACTCTGCACAATTCGTTTTCTGCCAAAATTTAAGTAGCGCCTGCCTTTATGTTTGCGTGCGATTGGGTAGCACAAATCCGTGAGTTATTTTGATTCTTCAACTTGGAGATTGGGCATAACCCAATATAATTTCAATTATCCTTAAAATAAATAAAATATCCCATAACAATTGTATTCATTTGCCAAAATGAATAATGAAAGATTTATGCAAAGCTAAGGCATAAACCAATATTGTGCTAACAATAGTGAAAATAATAACTTCCTTCGTCTAAGAATTCTTACACCCCAGACATTTGCGCTAAATGGTCTTTTAAACCTTGGCATATCCAGGTCTTATCCCCCCACGATTTTTCTGAACTCATTTTTCAGATCGTCCAACCTCCACCTTCCTCTTGTTTCCTTCCGAGTTGGCACCTCACGTAGAGAGAGATAGATAGCCTTACTGTATTTCATTCGTCATAGTAGTGAAGAAGAATAAAACTAACAACCTTGATCTAAGATTAGTGTTCAAGCAAGTTTCAAGGCTGTTTCTTGAAGTAATTTATGAACATGCGTAAAAGGCTTTGTTTGTAGGCCTTTTCTTCAGGTTCGAGGCTTTGTTCGTAGGCTTTGTCTTCAGGTTCGAGGCTTGAATGCTTTGTTCGTAGGCTTTGTCTTCAGGTTCGAGGCCAGACCATTGCCAAACATTCTCTTATTTTCAAATTCCTAATCCCGCTCTTTGTAATTGGAGATTACATTGTTTTTCATCATCATGCCAACTACCACAATCTATGTTAGTAAACAATTCATTCCCAACACTTGATTCTAGCTGGCTATGGATACTTTATCACCAATTGAATGTATGGTTGTAAGACGGAATCGCTACAGGTTCTCGAGGTGTTGGTTGTAGCTTATATCACCAACACTTAGCTTGAATTCTCCTGTGTATACACCAATGATTTAGTTCCCTTCCTGTATGGTATCCGATGGTATCAGGTATGCTCCTGTGTGGATGGGTCAAGACAGTTCGAGCCTCTTGCTTTCACCCAATACGATTCCACCGCCAAGATCCAACACGTTCTTTAGATAGATCGCGCGAGAGGATCAACACCACCTCTCTGCAGACTATTTACCAGCAGTGGCTATCGATTTTTTATAATATATGGGTCGAACTCGTGTCGAATCCCAACGCAACCCATGACCCAAGCCGAGTAGCCCAAGAACCCGGTCCAGCCATAGAAACCATTTTCCTGGGCGCTTGTCTGCACTTCTCTTCTATTGATCAGTTTTGATAGTAGAGGAGAGAACACAATGTTTTTTGATAGTAGAGGAGCGTACATAATGCTTATATACTTAACTAGTGGATGCCTCTTAGAGCCAAAGAGGAGATATAGAAATAGAATTGTAAACCGAAATGGAGAGTTTTCTCCTAATTCAAACGGGTTCCTTTCACCCACGGGTAGCACCCCAGAAGATCATAGTTCGAGCCCAGCTTCCAACGGCCTCGATGCGATATTTACTTTTCTGTCTCTTAAAAAATAGCCTCAGGTGGATAGAGATTCCCTAATATCCAAACGATAACACTCAACTAAATCCTTCAATTAACTGCCTTCGCTGGCGCACATACTTCTGTCTCTTTCTCCCTTGGGCTCGGCGTCTGCCAGAAAGTTTTTAAGAAAAAGGAAAAAAAATACCTTTTTCCAGACTACTAATTCACTGGAGATCAGCCTGAGATCCCTTCCCTGCAGCAACAGACTTATTTTGCGCTTCTTGGCTGGCACACATTCAGTGGGACGGCCCACGATAATAGCTGCAGCGAGCGATCTCTCTCTGTCAGATCTGGCGGCCTCCTCGCTGCCACGACTCCCTGATATTTTAATGCACAGGTTTACATTTGGGAATCTTCTAAATGTTTAATGAGAAGTGACAATGTTCTAATCGGACCACTAGAACGTTGCCTTTCACCTTCATTATTCTCAGATTCTTTGTTTCACTTTATCTAGATTTTAATTACTCTTGTTACATTGAAATGGGTCAGATTTATTATTCATAACTTTCTTGCATTTATCAAGGCATCCATTAACATGTTTACTTTTTAACATTTACCTAATCACATTAAAAAATTACTGTAAGGATATGTAAATGCCACGTTTAAATGATTAAGTAGGATTAAATCGTGCAGCCAAACGTTTCATATTACCACAGACTGATTACGGATTACCACATACGTTGGACACGGGTTTTCAACCATACCTTTCGGCGTTTTCAGCCGCGAATTAACAGTTGTGCTAGTTTTTATTTACTCAAAGATTCTTGGTTTAATTCCGCCGAGAGTTAGTAATTCTACTACATAACGATTCCTTGTTTACTGTGGAGTTTATTATTACCATGTTTCAAGTAGTCAACACAACACCACCTTCCATATCTGACCATCCTGACGATAGTAGACAATGTTCAATTTAATTTATTTAAACCGTGTTTAATTCGTTCGTTTGGATAAAGTTTATGTTATGTCGCACAATGGATGAAGTAAGGCAACATGATATAGTCCCTTTTAATAGTATAATTGTTTAGAATAATGATTTAATTAAGAACATGTGGAATGCAAGCAGGATGTAATGGCCCTTTTATTTGTTTTTAATGGTTAGAAGAATGCATTAAATTGAGAACATGTGAATGGAAGTTGATTATCATTTCCTTTAATGATTTTTATTTGGTTACAAGGTCACTAAGTTGAAAACTTGGAGAGGGCCTTTTACTTTTGATTTTATAAATTGTTGTGTAATAGGGTATCATAAAGTTGAAATCGAATAATGTTGATTGACAAGACAGTGGCTGTCCTTGCCTAAACTGTTGGACACTATCATGATGTTAGTGTAATTCTATTATGTTTTTATTTAATTATAATTTATTAATTAGAAGTTGTCCTTATTCTTCTTCATGATGTAAAGGGGTTGTAATTGAAGGAGGTGGGGAGCAAATGCCTTATGTTAAATGAATTTTTTTTATAAGATAATATTAATTTATTCAATTATAATTTGATGCTCATTCTTCATAATGATGAAAAGGGTTGTAAATTAGGAAGATTGGGGAAGGATTTTGTTTTATGTTAATTAATGATTTATTAAGGGTAAATAATGATTATTCAGTTATCAATGACACTTAAGGTCCTTATGATGTTATGAGGGGTAATCTTTAAAAGAAGGAGGGAAGTATTTATAAGTTTTTGGATTGATTGAGGTAGGATGAAATGTGATTGGATCATTGCGCGCATTGGTCATTAAGCGCATATGATAACCCAGCCTAGGGTCAGGCCCCTCTCGATGTGGATGATGTTGTTTTGTCTTTAAGGTTGTATTGGTTGTAACGTCAATCTGATTGTCTCTCGCTCACCGGGAAGGCTCTAGCTACTTGTGTCATTAAATCTGTTTCATTGGATTGATTGATGTTACTTTTAGATTAGTAGGCACGGTATTGTTGCGTTGGGTGGGATGTAGACACCTCCTTGTTCCTCAGAACAATTTCCAACATTGAGACCTTAAATGGTCAAAACCGATGGGAACCTGGGCTTGAGCATTTCTTATGTGTCCTGGAGGTCCTAACCTTGCAGGGTAGGATGGGAGGGTAGTCGTTTTTATTTTTCGTTTGATTGATTGTCATATGTTGCTTCTAGATGCATTATGTGATAGTACGCTAGATCGTTATGTTTGTATGTTGCATGAATTGCGTGCATTGTGGTTTTTCATCAAATTGTGTTGATTGATTGTTTGTCATTGTTACTTCCTGCATTAATAAATAAATAAATAAATAAAATTACACATTTTACTTGCTATGCGTTGCATGTTGTCGTAACGACGGGGGTCGTTACATTAAGTTTTAGAGCCGGTTCGACCCGTGACTAGGGATCACTACAGATTCTAGTGAATAGATAATTGATTATAAAATGTTGCTAATTAAATTGATTTGTATTCATGTAGGTAATCATGGTTAGAGGATGCCACAGAGGCAGATGACGGGGTGTTAGGGGTGGAGGCACGATGCCCTTAGTAGCATCCACGCCCGAGGGGTCTAACCCCCAGGGATACAAACATGTTGTCGGGCATGAAAAAATAGCTGAGGGTGATGTGGTTGGGCTAATGAGGTGTTTTAAGAGGATGTCTGAGGCACTGATCAACCGTTTGGATAGAGATGAGGACAAGGCTTTGGCACCTCTTGAGGGTCCACCGTGCACCCCGGTCGGTACTGGTAGCATTCACTGCAAACTCAAGAAGGTCAAGTTTCTCAAGTTCTTTGGTGCCCCGGACGACGCAGCCGCTGAGACATGGTTGGAGAATATGGTGATGTGATTTGAACTTCGCGAATATACCTCCAACATGAAGGACCACATTGTGGTATTTCAACTGAAGGGGAGCACTCTTCTATGGTGGAAGATGCTCTTGCCGCAATTGAACATGAAAGTCGAAGACGTGTCATGGGAACTGTTCGAGGAACAGTTCCGGGAGAGGTATCTATCTGATGAATTCATTGAGAGTTAGCTCAACAAGTTCAACTTTTTGCGATAAGGAGATTGTAAGGTGCCCGAGTACGAGGCCCATTGCATGGAGTTGCTTCGGTATGCTCCGCACCTGAATATTGAGAAAATTAAGGTCAACAAGTTCGTGTTCAACCTTAATGTCAACATTCGTGCAAAGGTGATGATTCTGATGCCTCAAACCTTGCATGATGTTGTCCAGAAGGCCCTCATAGCAGAGGAGGAGCTTATCAGTGGGGGTTAGAGAAGGACTCCAATGAGACCAGTGGGACAGGCATCATCAGGTGCGTAGCAGCATCAGATACCAGCTAGACATTCACCAGGATATCATGGCATCCAGAGAGGATCCACTTTCATTACACCTCGGTGACCAACACCTCAGTGACAGACTCCTTATAGAGGACCACATCACCAACAACAACGTTGATTGCAACAGTAACAATTTAGGACTATTCAGTAGAACAGACCAGGGTTCCAGGACGGTGGGCCGTCAACCTCTACTTTAGGTACCAAAAGTACTAGACCGAAGAAAGGATGTTGGACATGTGGAGAGCCACATTACTAGCGTGATTGCCCAGTGGAGAGGACTAGAGCATCTGGATCAATCGGACCCACTGCCGTGGGAGATTTGGGCAAGGCCTATCAAATTCATGTAGCGATGAATAACCGCTAGGCATAGTACTAGTCGACTGTGCTTGAGACATCAGGTATCGTCTCTGACCAAACCTTTAGTATTTTGATAGATCCAGATTCTACATAGAGTTTTATTTCTAGTGCAACGATAAAAATAATTAAGGTAAAGGCAGTTGAATAGGATGAGTTTATCTTTGTAGAAATGGATTTAGGAGTCAAACAAAAGGTTGGAGGGAAGGTTACGGGTTGTATCCTTAACCTGGGATATTTTTTCACAAGGGACAACCTGTACGTCACGATCTTAGGGTCTTATGACGCCGTGATCGGTATGGACTGGTTAGAATCGCATGAGGCGATACTCAACTGTAAGATGAAATGGTTGAGCTTGGTCGATGATGAGGGACAAATATGCGTGATTATAGGTCAGAAATATGAATTTTCCCAGAGGTTCATCTCTTCCTTGCAGTTATGGAAGAGAACACGCAAGCGATGTAATTTTTATGCAATCCTTGCATTAAATGAAAAAGGCATGGCGGAAGGACTAGAAAACCTTTCTGTAGTATGAGAGTTTGCGGATGTCTTCCCAGAGGAGTTTCTAGGGTTGTTGCCTGAGAGGGAATTGGAATTTACCATCAACCTAAAACTGGGGACTGAAACGATAGGAAGAACGCCTTATCGGATGTCAACTCCAGATTTACAACAGCTGAAAATGCAATTGAAGGAGTTGTTGGACCTAGGACTTATACGTCCAAGTGTGTCACAGTGGGGTGCCCCTATTAGTTTCATACAAAAGAAGGATGGGTCGTGGATACTCTGCATTGAATACCATCAATGGAACAAGGCAACGATCAAGAATCAATATCCATTGCCAAAGATTGATGATCTGTTTGATCATATGAAATGCGCGACCGTGTTTTCGATGATCGACTTGAGATCGGGGTATCACCAGTTACGGATCAAGGAGGATAACATCCCTAAGACTACATTTAAGACAATGTTTAGACATTATGAGTTTATTGTTTTACCTTTTGGAATGACAAACGCCCCTAGGGTATTTATGATCTTGATGAACGAGGTGTTCCACAAATACTTGGACAAGTTCGTCCAAGTATTCATTGACTATATTTTGATATATTCTCGGACGATGGGGGAGCATCAAGAGCACTTGCGCTTGGTACTACAGTGTCTGCGAGAGAAAAAATTGTTTGGGAAGCTGTCGAAATGCCTGTTTTATCAATCGAAGATTCACTACTTAGGGCATGTCATCTCAGGCGAAGGTATCACTATGGATCCAACAAAGGTCGAGGCTATTATGGAATGTCCTACACCGACAAATGTCCCTGAAGTGAGTAGCTTCATTGGTTTAGCGAGATAATATCGACGGTTTGTCGAGGGTTTTTCAAAAATAGAAAATACGATTACAGAATTGCAGAAGAAGAACAAGAAGTTTGTTGGGACCGAGAAATACATAGAATTATTTCGGAGGCTCAAGGATCTATTGATGACAATGCCGATACTAAGGGTCCCTGAAATGGACAAGGATTTCTTGGTATGCACTGATGCGTTCAAGGAAGGCTTAGGTGGAGTCTTGATGCAAGACGGCCGAGTGATCGCTTACATCTCAAGAAAGTTGAGAAGGCATGAGGAGAACTATGCGACGCACTATTTGGAGTTGTTAGCCATTGTGTATGCCTTGAGAGTATGGAGACACTACTTCATTGGACAAAAATTCGAACTAAAAACGACCACTGTGGTTTACAACACATCTTTATGCAAAGCGACTTGAACGCGTGACAAAGGCGTTGGTCAGAATTGCTTAGCGAGTACGATTTCAAGATTACTTACATAAAAGGAATAATGAACATAGTGGTTGATGCGTTGAGTCAGAGACGACACATATTTTGGGTGATGCCTCTTCAAACGACTCTACATGAAAAGATTCTAACTTTACAGTGCAACGATGACTGGTACAAATAAGTCAAGCATTTTATCGGACAAAACACAATGATGGTACCAAAATTTGAGGGATTTATTGTGGACGACGATAGATTATTGAGATTTAATAATTGGATTTACATACCTTCCAATGACGAGTTGAGGAGTTTGATCCTAAACAAGGATCATAGAGAAGTGTACATGGCTCACATAGGAGTCACGAAGATGAGGGAAGACCTTAAACCATTATTATTATGGAAAGGAATGAAGGTAGACATAGTAAACTACGTGACAAGATGTTTATAATTTCAGTAGGTGAAGGCTGAAAACAGACATCCGACAGGTTTACTACAACCACACGCTATTCCGGAATTGAAATGGGAGGTCATTTCAATGAATTTCATTGTTGGATTTCCACTAATGACAAGTAGACACGACTCGATTTTTTTAGTAGTTGACACTTTGATGAAGAGTGCACATTTTATTCCTGTGCGTACGACATGTTAGGCACTTGACATAGCTAGATTTTTCATTAGTGAGATTGTGAGGCTACATCGTGTGCCTAAGAGGATTATATCCGATCGAGGATCTTACAGGACGATTTTGGATGAGTTTCCAAGAGGCCTTGGGAACCCAACTTAACTTTAGTACCACGTATCACTCGGAGAAAGACATGAAGACTGAATGAACAAAACAAATCTTGGAGGATATGTTCCGTATGTATGTGATGGACCAACATATGTGTTGGGAAGAATTCTTGCCATTGGTAGAATTTGCGTATAACAACAAATATCAAAGAACCATTAAGATGGTGCCTTTCGAGTTTCTTTACGGGCGACTGTGTCAGACGTCTTTGAGTTGGGATCGGTTTGAGGATACGGTCCTGGTGGGACCAGAAGCGATCCAAGAAATGGAATACCAAATGAAAACCATAAGACTAAGGATAAAGGAAGCGCAGGATCGACAGAAGATTTATTCCGATGCGCATCGTGTTGATCGTAGTTATGAAGTTGGTGATCGAGTTTTCTTGCGGGTGAAACCGCACAAGAGTTCGATCAAGTTCGTAAAGGGTGATAAAATCTCTCCTAGGTTCATGAGACCTTTCGAGGTTGTGGAAAGGAAGGGGCTCGTGGCCTATCGACTAGCCTTGCCTGATTTTTTGAGGTGTCTGAACAATGTTTTTCACGTATCTTTTTTGAGACATTATGTTAGTGATCCTACACATGTTATTGACATGAGTTCCTTGCAAGTATCGGACGAGGGTGCGCTCACAGCGGAGCCAATATGCATCCTGAACCATCGCATTCGAAAGATACAGTGTCGAACAGTGGATCAAGTCAAGGTCTAGTGGGACAACTATAGTCTGCACTCGACGACCTGGGAGGACGCATATGATATGCATCAACAGTTTCCATTTTTGTTTGATAGCTAGATATATGATATTGTGATACACTTTATTTTTTCACTTACATACTGTGAAACTTCGGGACGAAGTTCAAAACAAGAGGGGGTTATGTAACATTCCGCTCTTGCGTGCACTGAGCAGACTTATTCTTTGAGGACACTTGCGTCCAAGTGATCCGGTTCATTATACGATTGGCTGTTTTGATTATGATTATGAGATATTATGGATATTATGATATGTTATTTTTGTTTTATTTACTTTGACAGGTGCTATTGAATGGGTTCTCCTGAGTGTGCAGGACTCTGGACGTTAGAGGATGTCGATGGCATCGATGGATTTCCTTGGACTCCAGATCGATTCAGTGAGTGGACGGTTATGGTTTGACTATTTTTGATATTACAGATGTGACATGTGATTATATATTATGATGTTGATTGTTATCGCTGACACGTTTCGTTGATGGATGAAGGTTGACGATAGCTTGCCGACCAGACTCACATTTGGAGTAAAGGGGTCACGCACGACAACCAGAGACATTGAGGGAGAGGTGTGGTAGAAGCCCTTCCACAACTTACTAGCACTCCCGACGTGGCTCGAATTGTAGGTTAACGATTACCTAGTTCGAGATATCCACGATGTTGTGAGGGCATACTATGACAGTTGCTCACGATGATTCTAAGGGGTGTGAAATAAGGCAGGTTCCTTATTGCTTAGAGGCCCTTAATCTCCCACAAGATCACCTGATGGAGTATTGACTTGAGGGGTTTGATGTGTACCAAATTTAGTCAAGAGGCGAGTAGCACCCTTGGAGCACATAGTGCATCTTGAAGGGCACGCCACGCAAATAAAATGGAAAGAGGTGAGTGGCACCATTCGAGCACGTAGTGCGTCCTGAATGGCACGTCACGATTTTAACTATGAGAAGTTAATAAACCTAGTGCCTAGAAAACTAATCCTCCTTAGGACCTGGTCGGCCTTAAAATAGATGATGGTATGAGTAAAGTTTAATAACTAATTGTTCCCTTAAAATCTGTCGCCCAACCTAGTGAAATTAAAACTTAGGTCTAAATAGAACATGTGAACAAAGAAAAACTAAATAGACATGTAACAAGAAGGGGGTAAATAAAATTCAAACATTATTTATTAAAGTAAAAATACTAATGGAGGATTAAATTATTAAAGGGGTAAATGATTGTTTTTGTCTAAACTTGCTAATTCTTAACTTAGTTAAAAAGAAAAAGGAGAAACTTAAAGAAAATGGGTAACTTAAAGAAAAAGGGGAATGTCTAACTTAGTAAGGAATATAGCCTTTGGAAATTTCTATTTGAGAACTGAACTAGGCCTTAAGTAAGGTGTAAGTCATTTAAGAATTGTAAGGGAATAAATGGACATCGAGAAGTGTTTTAGGAATGATTTTAGGTGGGTGAGGGAAATAGGCGAATTTAATTAATTAATAAAATTGATTTTCTAATGCAAGTAAGGGATCGGGTGACGTGTTCGGGGGAGGTTTTTCCTATTTAAATTTAATAATAAGAGTCTAATGAGAGTTTGGGAAACTAATCACTAGAAAACTCTATAAAAAGGATGGAAGAGGAGTATGAGCACGTATGGTTTGTGTAAGGTTACGCTACCGGAATTTTTATCTTGATTGAATTTCTCTTGTGGGAGTTGAGATACCCTTATCGGATAACGAGTGGTAGCTCGACCTTGTGAGACGATTTGAGAGTTAACATTTTATGGTATTGTGTGCATGGCCCCTTTGCGTCTTGGGGTCTCAGGGGGAAGAATAGTACTCCTAGCATTGCATGGGAGGTACCGATGAGGTCTCAACGGTTGGCAAGCCGGAGCGGGACAAAGCACGAGCGTGGGACAACATCAACGGAACTTTTCCTTCGATCAAGATATACACGTCTAAATTTTCACAAGTGTAAATAGTTTAATTTATGTGGTTTTACATCAGCTGGAATGTGGTAAAGGTTGGTATTTGTTGGTGTAATCTATGGGGTCTGCGTTTCTTAATTGTTTTTTAGCTTTGCCGAGTTTTAGGAGAGCACCTTAGCCTTTACCATTCCATCTCTGTGATTAGTTTTAAATTTTAATCAATATTTAAAAGTTATTATTGTAAAAAGAGTTTAATATGATTCAATATTAATATGTTTTACGCGTTGAATTCATTGATGGATTTTCAAAGTTATAATGAAAATAATGACTTCCTTCGTCTAACAATTCTTACACCCCAGACATTTGCGCTAAATGTTGCCTTAAACCTTGGCATAGCCAGGTCTTATTCCCCCCACGATTTTTCTGAACTCGTTTTTCAGATCGTCCAGCCTGCACCTTCCTCCTGTTGCTTTCTGAGTTGTAACCTCACATAGAGAGAGATAGATAGCCTTACTGTATTTCATTACTCATAGTAGTGAAGAAGAATACGACTAAGAACCTTGATCTAAGATCAGTGTTCAAGCAAGGTTCAAGGTTGTTTCTTGAAGTAATTTATGAACATGCGTTAAAGGCTTTGTTCGTAGGCTCTGTCTTCAGGTTCGAGGATTGACTGCTTGTCTTATTGCTGGTGGCTAGACCATCGCCAAACTTACATTGTTTTTCATCATCATGCCAACCATGACAAGCTCTGTTCGGAAACAATTCATTCCCAACACTTCGTTCTAGCTGGATGTGGATGTACGGATGTAAGAAGCAGTCACTACAGGAGCTCGAGGTGTTGGTTGTAGCTTATATCATGAGTGCTCATCTTGAAGTCTCCTTTATATACACCAATGATTTAGTTCCCTTCCTGTAGGGTATCCGATGGTATCGGGTATTCTCTTGTGTGGATGAGTCAAGACACTTCGAGCCTATTACTTTCACCCAATATGATTCCACCACCAGGATCCAACACGTTCTTTAGATAGATCATGCGAGAGGATCAACACCACCTCTCTACAGACGATTTACCAGCAGTGGCTATCAATTTTTGATATGATTTCGGTCAAACTCGTGCCGAAGCCCTATGTAGCCCGGGATCCAAGCCGAGTAGCCCAGGAGCCCGATCCAGCCATAGAAACCATTTTCCGGGGCGCTTGTCTGCACTTCTCTTCTATTGATCGGTTTTGATAGTAGAGGAGAGTACACAGTGCTTAGATACTTACATAGTGGATGCCTCTCAGATCCGGACAGGATATCTAGAGAGCTAGACTCGGAAACCGAAATGGAGAGTTTTCTCCTAATTCAAATGGGTTCCTTTCACCCACGGGTAGCGCCCCAGGAAACCACAGTTCGAGCCCAGCTGCCAACGGCCTCGATGCGAGATTTAATTCTCTGTCTCTTAACAGATCACCTCGGGTGGACAATGATGCCATAACAGAAAAATGGTAATAGTCAACCAAAGCCTTCAATTAACTGCCTTCTCTGCATTCTCTGGTGCCTAGACTTCTGTCTCTTCCTTCCTTGGGCTCGGCGTCTGCCAGAACGTTTTTAAGAAAAAGAAAAAAAAAAACACCTTTTTCCAGACTACTAATTCACCAGAGGTCAGCTCGAGATCCTTTCCCTGTGCTTCCTGGATGGCACACATTCAGTGGGACATCCCACGAGAATTGTTGCAGCAAAGCGATCTCTCTCTGTCAAATCTGGCGGCCTCCTTGCTGCCACGAATCCCTGATATTTTAATCCGCGGGTTTAAATTTGGGAATCTTTTAAATGTTTAATGAGAAGTGACAACGTTCTAATCAGACCGCTAGAACGTTGCCTTTCACCTTGATTATTTTCAGATATCCCTTGTTTCACTTCACCGAGATTTTAATTTCCCTTGTTTTTATTTACTCAGAGATTCTTGGTTTAATTCCGCTGAGAGTTAGTAATTCTGTTATATAGCGATTCCTTGTTTACTGTGGAGTTTATTAATAGCACAGTAGCTAACTCGCAGCTGGTGAACGAAAGGCTGTGTGAATAATTGTGTGAATATCTAAATGCCTTAATACTTGTGTGAATATCTTAATATCTTTTAATCAGGTAGACGTGGCAATAAGCTAGTGAACACAGTAATTTTTAAACATGATTAGGTAAATGTAAAAAAGTAAACATATAAACGGATGTCTTTATTTATAACAGCTCACAAGTTAATGGATGAAATCAGAACCATTCATTTATTGTGACGACTACGTATTAAAAACTAAAAACTTATTAAATGTGCTCATTATCAATAGATGTACACTTTAAAAACTTATCAAATGTGCTCATTATCAATAGATGTACACCTTTCAACGTTATTACTATGTTTCAAGTAGTCAATGCAACACCACCTTACATATCACCTTGCATATCTGACCATTTGAGACAGTGTTCAATTTAAGTTATTTAAACCGTGTTTAATTCGTTCATTTCGATAAAGTAAGTTTATGTTATGTTGTACAATGGATGAAGTAAGGAAGCATGATATAATCCCTTTTAATAGTATAATTGTTTAGAACAGTGATTTAATTAAGAACAAGTGGAATGACAACATGATGTGATGGCCCTTTTATTTGTTTTTAATGGTTAGAACAGTGCATTAAATCGAGAACGTGTCAATAGAAGCTGGTTATCATTTCCTTTAATGATTTTTATTTGGTTACAAGGTCACTAAGTTGAAAACTTGGAGAGGGCCTTTACTTTTGATTTTATAAATGGTTGTGTAATAGGGTATCATAAAGTTGAAATCGAATAATGTTGATTGAAAAGACAATGGTTGTCCTTGCCTGAACTGTTGGACACTATCATGATGTTAGTGTAATTCTATTGTGTTTTTATTTCATGATAATTTATTAATTAGAAACTGTACTTATTCTTCATGATGTGAAGGGGTTGTAATTTAAGGAGGTGGGTAGAAAATGCCTTATGTTAAATGAATTTTTTTATAAGATAATATTAAGTTATTCAATTATAATTTGATGCTCATTCTTCATAATGATGAAAGGGGTTGTAAATTAGGAAGATTGGGGAATGCTTTTGTTTTATATTAATTAATGAGTCATTAAGCGTAAATGATGATTATTCAGTTACTAATGGCACTTCAGTTCCTTATGATATTATGAGGGGTTTTCTTTAAAAGAAAGAGGGAAGTATTTATAAGTTTTTGGATTGATTGAGGTAGGATGATATGTGCTAGAATAACTTTATGATGGTAAGATAGTAGTGAGATACATCTAGAATGTTGCAATTTCTAACCCTGTCTTGATTGTAGTTACATTGCGACCCGTTTAGCCAGATTGATTACAGTGCTCTCATGTGGGTTCGCACAATGCATGCCCATGCAAGTTGGATTTCAGAACATTTAGATTTTATGCTTGGTCGAAGGTTTATAATTATTCTTGTTGCGCTTGGGTCCCTGGTGCGCTTGTCGCCTTATGGCAACATGATTCCGTAAGATTGGATCATTGAACACATTGGTCATTAAGTGCATATAATAACCCGACTTAGGGTCAGGCGCCTCTTGATGTGGATGTTGTTGTTTTGTATTTAAGGTTGTACTAGTTGTAATGTCAATGTGATTGTCCCTCGCTCGCCGGGAAGGCTCTAGCTACTTGTGTCATTAAAGTTGTTGCGTTGGATTGATTGATGTTTCTTTTAGCTTAGTAGTCATGGTCTTGTTACGTTGGGTGGGATGTAGACACCTCCTTGTTCCTCATAACAGTTGCCAACCTTGAGACCTTAAATGGTCAAAATCTATGGGAACCTAGGCTCGAACATTGCTTATGTGTCGTGGAGGTTCTAACCTTGTTGGGTAGGACGGGCGGGTAGTCATTTTTATTTTTCTTCTGATTGTTTATCGTATGTTCTTCCAGTTGCATGATGTGCTAGTATTCTAGGTCATTATGTTTGTCTATTTCCTGAATTGCGTGCATTCTATTTGTCATTGAATTGCATTGATTGACTATTTGTCGCATGTTATCGTAACAATTAGGGTCGTTACAATGGGCCTACAGAGTGGGGTGGTTTGAAAACATGGGTAATTCACTCGGCTTCGCACCTGAGCTCAGCCCGGAAGCACCATCCATACACCAACCTCCTTCCCTCCTACCCTCTCCATCCGCTCTCCCTAGCCCGCCTGCCCCCTCACTTATTTTTCCTCTCCCCACACTTCTTTTGCCTCCCATCGCACTTCTTCCATAGTTTCACCACCACCTTCACCTCCTCTTTTTCCCCTACTTTCTCCTCGACCACAACTTTCATCTGCTCGGTGTGATGGATTTACGGTGCTACAAAATTCTTTGGAAAACATCCAAAACTCAGTCTTCAAAGTCGGGCGTGACATGAAGGAGTTGTTGATCAGAGATGAACTTCGTGAGCGTCGCGAGGAGCGCTTGGAGACTGTCATTTGCACTCTCCTTCACACCACTCTGGACACATGGACTTCATCCCAGAACATTGCACATGATCCTTAGAGGGAACATAAGCCAGACCCAAGCTCCATATGAAAACGACGTTCAAAGGTTTTCTTGTTTTTTTGATGTCTTTAGACGGATTACTTCTCTTGGCTCTAGCTGTGCGAGGCACCTTAGTTTCTAGTCTTAGAACAACAATATGTCACAGGACAATTTTTTCTCCTTTTCTGCAATTGTGAATTGTTTAGACAAGTGCCAACATTGGTTTCCCATCTGGGTGATGCAACCACTGTCTCACTGTTTACCTTGACAGATGTAATTTTTTGATACCAGAAGGCTTTAATACATCTTTCTAACTTACAAAAAAGAATTAAAAAATTATGATTTTATAATTTCAATTTTTATGATGGTGAAAGGATAAACTTTTGCTGAAAGCCACCTGTTCAGGTTTCCCCTTTGTGGCAGAACAGGTGGCTAATAGGTGGCATTGTATAGACATAAACAATTATTAATATAAGGATCCTACTTTATTTACAAAAAAAAAAGTTAATTTATGTTTTATGATACTGTGCTGAAATTAAAATGTTTTACTTCATTTTATTTATAAACATCATTGTACTATGTGAAGTAGAGTTGATTCTGTATACAATGGATCTGATTGTGTAGTGATGGGAGATCTGGGTAGTTATTAAATTATAGTTTCTAACTTATAAAATTTAAATTTTGTTTGATTTGTACTATGTGAAATAGAGATGATTTTGTATACAGTGGAGTTGATTCTGTAGTGATGAGAGATCTGGGTAGTTATCAAATTATAGTTTCTAATTTATAATTTAAATTTTGTTTGATTTGGAAATATGGTTGAAAATAGTAAAATAAGTCATCAAATTTTATATTTTCTTATTAAATTCCACAATGAAATGATAGTCCAACATTAAACTGGTTATGATAGTCTTTGGTTTCTTTTCAAGCTTTCAATATATTTATTCAAGAAAATGTGAAATAAAAATGTGTACTTTGTAATAAAAATTGAAATAAAAACATGATTTAGAATGTAAAATTAAAATATACTTTAATATAAGTAAGCGATTTTCATTAAAATTTATATTAATATAAATTGTTTATGTATCGAAAATGGTAGAAAATGGTTGATTTGGAAATTATCAATTCTCTGCACATTGGAAGTATTCACTAATTCCATTAATATGACACCTACCATTAATGGAAGTATTCACTATACCATTAATGGAAGTATTCACTATGGTAGTCCAACACTAAACTGGTTATGTTAGTCTTTGGTTTCTTTTCGAGCTTTCAATATATTTATTCAAGAAAATGTGAAATAAAAATATGTACTTTGAAATAAAAATTGAAATAAAAACATGATTTAGAACCTATTTTAATATGTAAAATTAAAATATGCTTTAATATAAGTAAGATATTTTCATTATAATTTATATTGATATAAATTGTTTATGTATCGAAAAAGGTAGAAAATGGTTGATGGAAATTATCAATCCTCTGCACATTGGAAGTATTCGCTAATTCCATTAATATGACACCTACCATTAATTCAATTAAAATTATGAAATTCTAAATGTAACAAACCAAGCTTTAGTAGATGACCTCTTATTTTTTTTTATTTTTTGGTATCAGGCCACAAAATCAAATTCATTTTCAACTTAAGTTTTTTTAATCAAACTCAATGAAAACTATGTTTAATGTGTAGAATATAAGTAGTGTTACATGTTCATCATACACATTTTCAAGTAGCTCATAATTTCAATTTGCTTCAAGATATTGAAATCTAAATGCCCAAATTTAACTATTTAATATAATATC
The DNA here is from genome assembly GCA_009831015.1 of Picea engelmannii. Lineage (NCBI taxonomy): Eukaryota > Viridiplantae > Streptophyta > Pinopsida > Pinales > Pinaceae > Picea > Picea engelmannii. The sequence goes on along the minus strand of ML791990.1, from coordinate 447,436 downwards.
AACACTTTTGGAATCAAAATTCACAATTAAAATTGATACTTTTTAAGATGTCTTTAAAATTTTTAATTAGGATGTTAATCATATGTATTACCTTGAATTCTTTAATTATGATGTTAATCATACATTTTAAAATGTCTTTAAAGTTTTTCTAAGCCATCAATAGTCCCTTATAATGCCATGGAAATGGGTCCTAGTTTTCATATGAAGTTATCATCTTCATATGAAAAAGCATTGAACAATCATTGCAAATAATGAATGCAAATCCTATATGTAGTAAATTGGTTACATGCATTAAAGGATTTGTGTATACGATCTGGATAATTTGTAGGATTAAAGTATAATCATCCGAAGTATAGTTCAATTTAGGTTCCCTAGATACAATCTATAGGTTCTTCCCTGAAATTGTAAATAAGGCTTGGTAAACTTTATAATTCATAAAAAATATAACTTTTATTAATTGAATGGACCATGAAAGTAAACTAAACCGGAAATGATTCTAGAATCCTAGATATTCATAAATATGTGTACTTTCAATGCAAAATATAAAATTCTGGAATGTACATGTCACTTTTTTAAAGAAATCATAATGGTATTCCATCTTCAATTATTCGTTCATGATCAGCTTTGGACATTTTCCATTTTCTAACTTTTGTTTTTTTTCTTGATTGAACTTCAATTAACTTTATGTGCGTTGCACATACCAAATGACTATATTGAAAACTTATGACATCTGACTGGTAGTCTTGAAAGTGAACATGAGTATTGGTTTGATGGGTTTCTTGAAAAAAATATCCTTTTAATATGATGGATCCTCTTTCATACATAAAACCGTTATCATCAAAATCTTCTAATAACCTCATATTTTGTTCTGTGCATCACATCAAATAATATTTCATGTTTTTAGTGTTGTCTACAGGTGCAACCATGAAAAAGACATCTCCTGCAAATAATTCGATATATTGGACAACAAATAGTTCGTGTTATATTATCACACAAGTACATCTACAAGTTATTTGAAAAAATTTAAACATAAAAATTACCTTCTCTAACAAGATCATAAACTATATCTCCATTAACTGACACTATAGTTTCATTTGATTCCACATCCTCTAAGTTTGCAAGTAGCATTTTCCCTTTTGCATTAAGTTCGATATGTCTCCAAGATTTAACATATTCTGCATTTTCGTTTTCAAAAATCTTTATGGATTCTGTGTCCTCTATGCAAACTGAACAAAAACAAGACTCATTTCTTCTATCAAATGCACATTTTGATAGTGTTTTGTTTTAACTGAATGCATTTTTCGTGTACCATGTATTGTACCATCTTCATATGGGATTGATATATTTACATCTTGGATTCCAACATACCAAAAAAACCTACACAAGACAAGAACTTGTTAACTTGAAATCTCTCAAGAAAATGATTGAAGATTGAATATAAATTTGAACACGTGAACAAAAATATCTTGTGCACATGTGTAACATGTATATATAGACACACTTGTGCACATCCCTTGATGGATTATTTTCATGGCTTAACACCATTTTTCATCATTCAACAACTTAATCAATAGATTCAAATAGATTGACATGAGGGTTCATTTGATACCTTCGAAGTGCTCATTTTACACATGCCCATGCACCATCGTGCTCTCCTTTTCCATGGCCAGTTTAAAAAAAAATCCAACAATGTGTAATGTTTAATTTTTTATGAACACGACAAAACCAATAGAATGATCGTGAAGATTTGAACTGACCCACACACCCATCTGACCATATCCAATGTTGATCAAATCCGATCCCACGTTCTTTCAATGAATCATAAAATTTATCAAAATTGTCAGACAATTGGCTTAGGTTGATGGATAGTTGGTATGGATTGTTGGTTTTCATTGATGTCAACCATTGAAGAGTGATATTTTAGATTGATTTAAACCCTTAGTGATTGATGTCAACCTTTGGAGAAATTCTGGCAGCACAAAGGTTTGGGTAATGGACACAAGGTTGTTTCATGTATAATGGTATGAGTTTTAATATATTTTAAGGTAATACTATTCTATATGGATAGTACATGCCATTCCATTTTCGTTGGTATGTGGAACGTCACATAACTCCTCACGGTTAGAGAGTTATGACCATGCGAAGTTGGAGAACCCAGGTTTGGGTAATGGATGCAAGGTTGTTTGATGGATAATGGTATGATTTTTTATATATTTGCATGAAATAATATTCTAGATGGATAGTACATGTCATTCCATTTCTAGTGGTATGTGGAATGTCACACGACTCCTCACAGTTAGAGAGTTATGGCCATGTGAAGTTGGAGAACCCTCATGAGTCATGTAGAAGCCCCAAAAGGTCAAAGTAGTAAAAGTGGTTTAAGAGAGTTTAGAAGGTAAATAATAAAGTAAAGTGATGAGTGTACTATAATTCAAATTGAATACAAAATAAATTATTTAAATAATAAATTTAATGGAGAAATTAGAAGTGGGTTAACCCTAAAATAAGGAAAGTGGGTTAAGATGGTTAA
>ML791990.1:419048-429934 GCA_009831015.1 Picea engelmannii | reverse complement strand
TACATGTGGCCTTAAGCTTCCCTGAGCTTCTCTTTGGAAAAAACACCTGTAAAAGTCCTCAAATGGATCTAAAACCTATCCCAAAGTGTTCAGAGCATAATAATTAGCCAAAAATGATTATTCAATCACAGAAAACAAACATAGGCTCATTTGAGCAAGACCTCAAACAATGAGGGCTTCAAGCTCCCTAGAGCTTCTTGAAACTTCAATGGTTAAAAACCTACAAAAGAAGTCTTCAAATGGCTGTGAAAACAGTGCCAATGGATTCAGAATGTCCAAAAACCCCTAGATGGGCTTTTACGGCACCTCATTTGGCCAAAAAATGAAGAATATAGGCTTCCTGACATTCTCTTCCTTCAAGCTTGTTGTCTCTGGTTCACCAAAACGCAACTCTGTCTGCTCTAACCAAGAACACGCTCCAAAACGCGTGCTTAAACCCAGCACCGAGCGCAACCGCATAATGGTGCAAACTGTAAAACGGTTATGGGCGCGCCAACCCCTAACCGTCAAACTCGTGGGTACATGGGTCCATATGACCTCGACTAGTGCAAAAGAGGGCTCCCTTTCCAAAGTTTGTTGTGGGCGTGACACGTGTTGGCGCAAAAAATCAACCGTATGAAAACACAACCAAAATCCCGCGCGCTCCGTGTGTTGTGGTTGCATGCGGTGTCACATATAACTAAGGGCTAGACATTTGAAAATCCAAACCCGCGCGCGTAACAGTCGAAATGTATGGTCGTATGGTAGTGTATGTGCGACCGGGGGCTGGGGATAAGCCCCAACCCGGACGCGCCCCAATTCACACATTAATTTAATTCAAATGTAATTAAAAACATAGGTTAAACAAGGACCACCGTGTGGGCTAGTGGTAGCCCCCACACTACCAAAGCGCTGCCAAAAGGGGGAGGCCCGAGGTTCGATCCCCACGGACTCCATAAATTTTGAACCAATAACCAATACAATGGTGCCACGTGGCACCACACCATTTACTAAAATGATGCCACGTATCGAAACACCATTCGCCCAAATCTGCCAATAAGTGAAGGCCACATCATCATCTGCCACCTGGACATATGACCTATGCCACGTCAGTGTACGGTCATGCCACGTCAGCATCTGTACTGACTGTACGAACTGCACAGTCAGCGTCCCTTTTTTTACCTGTTTGACGATTCGAACAGATTGCGATATCTCCCGCTCCCGATGTTCGTTTGAACCCAAACGAGTTGCGTTGGGTTCGTGACGATGAGGGCTACGCTATTGTTCATTTTGAGGCAATTCCGAGAACTTTTATTTTTGAGCTAAATTTTGACCCCTTGTCCAGATTTTGATCACATATTTCCACGGTCTCCCCAACAAAAGATGGCAGACATCCATGGGAATAACATCACATCAAATTTCATCCTTATAGCCTCCTATTTTAAATTCAACTAAACATTATTTAGTGACTATTACCTGATGTCCCTTTTGTAACCACAAGACTTTGTATGGGCTCAGATGTGCAATTGTCTCTAGCTCTAGCTTCTCCACCATCTCTGTGGATACTAGATTATCTGTACTTCCACTTTCCACTATTACCTTGCATACCCTATCCTTGGTCTTGCAAGCAGTTCTGAACAAACTGTGTCTTTGGACTGGATCCTCTACCTCTTTCTCTGGCTTCAAGAGGAATTTTCGCATCATCAAGGATCTTCCTCCTTCCGCATCTTCTACCTCAACATTTCTCTTTTGAGCTTCTGAAATGTGAGCTTCACCTCCATCTCTTTTACTATCAGGACATTCGAAATATTTATGTCCGATATTTCCACAGACAAAACATTTTACCTCACATCCTTTGCCTCTTCCTCTTCCTCTTGCTCGCGGAAAAGTATTTCTGTCGGCATATTGTCTCCCCTGTGAGCTTCCTCCTCTTTCAGGTTGAGTATGAGGTTTCTTTTATTCTTCTTTGGCTTCTGGGTTCTATCCTGGGCAATTGCTTTGCCTCTACTCAGATTTCGACCTCAGCCTCTTTGACCTTGTTTTCGGGCTAATTTTTCTTTAGCCTTCAGGGCCATTTGATAAGCATCTTCGACATTCTTGATTGCCATCATGCTCATCTCATATTGAATGTCATATCTCAGACCATTCATGTATCTAGCGACTTTCTCATCATCACTTTCACGATGACCTGTTCTAATGTTTATTCTATAGAACTCTTCAATGTATTCTTTTATTGTCATTCCTTTCTATCTCAAGTTTTTCATCCTTCGAAACAGGTTAATCTAGTAATCCCTGGGTATAAACTTGGCTTTCATCTTTGCAACCATCCTATCCTAGTTTTTTATTTTATGTTTTCCCTTGCAACACTTGTCACCATGCAGTTCATCCCACCACAGTGCTGCATGACCTTTAAGTCTAGTGACAATATGTTTAACCTTCTTATCTTCCTCGACATCCTCATAGTCGAAGTATTTATCCAGAGCTCTAAACTAATATAGCAGCTCTTCGACATCTAAGTTGCCTTCATACATCGGAATGTCCATTTTTTCTTTGGCTCCTATTCTTGCAACAACTCTGAATAGACGTTCTTTGACAATGTCTTCGGCTGCGACTTCTTCTTCAGCTCTAGCTTCATTTTTTCTTTCGGCTTCACTGACATCTCCAACATCAACTGTCTGTCTCTGTGCTGTCTCCATAGAATCTAATTGAGAACAGAGTTCCTGCATTTCCCTTTCCACATATAGATCGGGCATTGTTCTATCTTGACGTCTTCTCGACAACATTATTTAAATCTGTTCCTCGCAGAATTCAAATCACACCTTGCCTCCTGTCTCCTCTCACCTACAAAAACAATATTGTAGGCTCTAATACCACATGACACAAGCCTCCTACCTCAACAGGTTCCACGTGACCTCTCAGTCTTAGGATCATTCTTAATCTTTCCCTTGAGTCAGATTGACTCTTTGTTTCCCCACAAGAATCTCCTACATGCGAATGTGTATCCACAGGTCTTGATGAGTTTCGCCCATGCAAACAAACACTAAGCGCCAAATCACTTCCACGTGATCCCTAATATGACCAAAACACTCACCCGAAAGGATACTTTGGGCTTCGCGACTTCGTGATTCTAGATGTGAGTCCTCTTGCCTCGACAATCCCCGAAATCCAAAACCGATGACTAGATCCAATGGTCAAAATCAGTCATAAACTGACGGTTCTGATTGCTTGTCGGTGTTCTCCCTTTCAGAGACTAAAAAATTATGTATGCGCCTTCTCTTCGGTGTAAAATCTCCCAAACTGTACACACCCTAATCGACGACTCATATCTTCCCATGATCTGACGATCCTGCTTCAATCGGGAGTTAGCGAATCGAGAGTTCATGACTCTCGACTCCGAGTCACAACTTCCTCTACTTCCTGAATTTTGAAACAAAAAAATTCGATCAAGATATCAACGATTCTTATTGATCAGAATCTAACGACCACTACTCCTTCTGAGCTTTCAGATACTGAATGACCCTTGGCCTTATCTTCCTTACTGGTTAACTGGATCCAACGGTCCTCGGTAAATCGACACTTCTCCTCGAAGTGTTTTCCATCGTTCGTTCCAGTTTCTCAAGGACTTCTAGAAGACTCTTCCGCCAAACCCTCCAGTGCCAAACTTTTTGATCTTTCTATCTGTTGGGTGTTGTCAACACTCTCCTTCCCTTGAACTCTTCAAGGTCCTTCCCCTCCTGAGTTTTCTCTTGCAAACTTGAGGATTCCTAAGGGATTCTTGCATGCACTCCTTGCATAATTCACAAATAACCTCTAGTTATTTGATCCTTCAACTCTGTGAACTCCTTGCAAAAACAACCCTTCAATATCTCTCCTTGGTTGATAAAGTATAAGACTCTAACCAACCTATGCACTCCTTCCACGACTCTATGCTATTCTGAACTTCTGCCGATATGAGAACAACAATATCTTTCCTGAGTTTTCTGGGATAAAACTTAGATCCTCATCAACATACACCTTGCGGACGTTCACTGCACTCCTTGCAGGAATTCTCACGAAGCGAAACAATTGAAACTCATTCTTCTCTCCTCACCAACTTCATACATTCATCATGAAATCACAAGCATACACATAACATTGAAATAAATGTATAACAGAGAAAAAAAACGACTATAAACATACCATTCAACATATGTAAACAGTAAGCCTAATGGCACCATGAACTTGAGTAAAATATTTCTTATATTAAATTAGTATTATGTACATGGTTCAACAACAACAACTATCCACTTATACAATCTTACAATCTCTGTTCTCCTATGCTGTCTTCTACAGCTCAACAACTTACCCTATTTCTGAATCTCCTTACAATGATACAAGCGAGGGTGACTTTTTACGATTTTTCACCTCCTTCATTACAGTCTATCTAATCTGAATTAAATGCTACAACTACTTTACATTATTACAATTAAATGCCTCTGTATCCGACAGATGAGAGCAATGCTCAAGATCTGTTTACAATATCCCAAACATAAATGTTAGTACGCTCTCCTAGCTATTACATTGATGTCTCTTCATTCAAATTCAAAACACGTTCAAAATGTGCGCTGGTGCATTTCCAGTTGTCTTTGCCTTTGCACTTGCTTTGCTGGTTCGCTTACGATGCTCCTGCATCATTAATGCTTCATTTAAATTGTAAAAATGATTAATACTTTAAATGAGTGTGAGAAGCTCATGTATTATTCAGTGAAATGGAAAAAATGATTAATACTTGAAGTGAGTGGAATCTACTCATGTATTTTTCATTTAATTTGTAAAAAAAAGGAAATTCATTGTGAGAATCCACATCACAAATTAGTTTCCTAGTTTAAGGAGAAATTATTTTTGCGTGAGAATCCACCTCATAAATTCGTTTCCTAGATTTAAGGGGAAGTTGGGAGTCTCATGAGTTGGTTTGGGATTCTTCCTCATTTTATCACAAGTGGTTTCCTAGTCTCAAGGGGAAGTTAAGGGTCTCATAGATTAGTTGAGACGCTTTCTCATTTTTGTCCTTGATTTGTTATTTAGATCCTAAATGTGTGGATCTTGTCTCCTTGAATTATGGAGAAAGGGAAATTATATAAATTCCTTATGTAAGCAATGTAGGGAGGTCCATTTAGGCCCCTTGGAGAGAGATCTTGGTTGGTGAGGAATGTAGTCCTTCCGGTTTATGAAGAAATGTCACTTATGTGAGAGCCTTAAGTTCTCTTTGTATAAGAGAAGGTTGCTCTGGGTTTTCAACCATGTATGGAGCATGTGCCACATTTTGTGAGAAGGTTTCATCCCTTGTTAAAGGAAGGACAGTAAAAATATTTTTATTCCAAGTGGATATGTAGACGTAACCATGACATCCGATGAACTCTGTTAACATATGTGTGTCAAATTATATGTGTGAGTTTTGCTTGCATTCTCACTTGATTAAGTAGAGATTTAATTACACATATGCACATAATTACGACAATTTGCTCATGTTCATATGCAATGATTAATGATTATTTTATAATGCTCACATGCGATTAAGAGTTAGTAAAAGATCCTCATTGTAGGATTTTTGTAGAGAAAGATCTCACAGAAAATCCTGGATCAAGTACTTAAATGTGGTTAAGGATGAATATATCAGTGCTACCAATACATATTTCCCCTTAATCATGGCCGAGGAGAGATTAAATCTTTAGGGACTATCCAAAATTAGTATTTGACCTAATGCCCTACTTAAAGATTCATAAGGTTGAAAACCGAACGGATTTGGCCAATGGCTCCCCTCAAAAAGAGCCAAAGGTGACCACCAATGACTATAATTATTGAATGACAAGTTGAACCAGAGAGATGCCTCCTTCCAAGAAAGGAAGGACTCTATGGCTTCCGACACCTTCCATATGCTTTCAACATTACAAAGGTTCCAAACATTTTGGCATGAGGAGGAGTGAGCAAAAAGAATTTTAATGATATCCCTTTCCATGACTACTTTCCAAGTGAAAAACCATGTCAAATTTGATGCCTTAGAAAGAGTCTCCAAATTTACTTTCCTTCCATAAAAAAATCCATCCACGTTGCGCATAGTGCTTAAGCTTGAATCCTGTAATAATACCCAGACCACCAAAATTTCTTGGAGTGTAGGAGAGTTCGAGTTAACTCTATGAAACCAAATTTCTTTGTTAGTGTTGTCCCAAAGAAAATTTCCAAGGTATTTTTTAGGGCACAAGAAGGTTGCATTGGAGGGAACCCAACAATAAGAGTAGAATACATGGGTTTCTACCAAAATTTTGTGCAGATCTAGAATTTGGTTGCCATAGGTAAGGAATTAGTGATCCATTTATCAATATTATTCTCCATCCATTGAACAACCACTTCCTAGATGTCCTTAGGAGACACTTGGAAAGAAAAAGGTATAACTATAAATTTAAATAATCATTCAAATTGAATCCACACCCAATTTTGAGAGGGAAACCATGCAACCATAGGCCATTGACTTTGTTTGTCACCTTGAGTTTTGTTTCATTAAAATCCCACTCCCATGGCTAACACAAGGTGTGAAGAAACTCCATCGTATGAGCCTAGGAAGTATAGTCTTGTAAGACTTTCAAGAGTGAATCATCAACATAGTAGCCATTGACTAATTGTCCAATGTCTATTTCTAGAAGAATGATTCCTCGAATTACACCCCATTTCACCTTAGGACCAATCATATATCCAAGACCAATTATAGATAGATCTAAAAATCCCAACGTCCTTGAAACTATAACATTCGTTGATATCAAGACAGGTTATGCCATCTGCAAATAGTGTTTCAAACCTATTGATAAAGAATGGGCCAAACCTTATGGCTTGGAGCATTACTAGAGTTAAGGGCTAGCATTACTAGAGTTAAGGGCCACTCTACTTGGCCATAGGATTTCTGAAAATATTTTTTTATAAATAGGTCATCAAGGCCAAATGATATGGCCCACTCCATGCCTTCCTAGACTACAGTGACATTGTCCAAAATATATCTCCCCCAAATGAATCTAGTATGTTCAAGGTGAATGATCTTGGAAAGAATGTACTTGATATGAAAGGCCAAGGCTTTGGCTAGAATATTATAGGATGAATTAAGTAGAGTGATGGTTATTCAATTGGAAATAATTTATGGGTCCCCTACATTAAGAATAAATATGAAAAGTCCTCAATTAATTCCCATGCCTATAGATCACTTTCAAAGGTCTTCATGATGAACATGCAATAAATTTGGCTTGACAAACTCCTATGTGTCCTTATAGAAATTTCAAGGGAATCTTTCAATGCCAAGTGCCTTATCACCATTCAATGCATGCACCACTTTGGAAAGCTCATCTATGGATAGGACTAGGTCATCATAGGCTCTCATTTACTCTTTTTTAAGCTTGCATGGAACCGTGTTAAGGCACTTTCAAAGGCTTCATGTCTCTTAGAAGAGAGACCTTGTGTCTGGAAGTTTAGCTTAGGGAGGTTTTTAGGGTTGATATTTTTTCACTTAAGCTTCCTTTGTCACCATATCCTTAAAGAAAGGTTTCACAGGTCAGACCTCATATTTAAGAAAGTGCATTTGTGATCATAATTGAGTTCCTCTTTCCAAACAAAAAATGTATACTTGAAGTATATGGCACACCTTTATAGAGTGATATTTATTTTCTTCATCATAAAGGCCCATTAGAACTCCTCCATGAGCCCCTTTAACTCTTGAGAATTTATCACTTTATTGGATCTCACCAATTTTCTTGTCATACCCTCATAGAATGGTGATCATTCTAGATATTTCATCTTCCCACTAGAGTATCCAATCCTCATGTTTCTATGGATTCAAGTTCCACACAATACAGATACAATCCAAGTAGCCCAAACTTTGGAGGTGGGAAAAAATAAGGATATAACAGATTTGAGGCATTCACATGCATTTAGCTACACATGATAGTATAAACCAAATGGGTTAGTGGTTTGATAGAGTGATAGTGCCAACAACATGCACTAAAATGACTCTATATGCGTCAAAATAGAAATAATTTTTCTTAGAGAGGAAGTCCTTATCAAGTCTCTAGTAAATTCATTCTATATTTTTTCTTATATAGTATTCACACCAAAACTAGTTAGAGTCATACATCCCATGGTGGAATTTCAAAAATACCCAAGATTCTTTTTCCCCATTTTGTGGGTGCATCAACATCACCCCTTATTTATCTTCTTGATACTCAACCATGTTGACATTCCTTCATATAAGCCAAGTGTAATTGTGGAGCTTATCATCCATCCACTACCAAAATGTTGCATGCTCTCCCAAGTTGTTAGAGGAATAAATATTGGTCATGCCTAGAAACCAACCTTCCAAATTGAGTGAAGTCCATACAATTCATTGGGATAGGATAGATATCCAATCACAATAGCATTGGAAAACTATAAAGAGACTGAAAAAACAATGTCACCTTCTCCTTCTGAGTGATTATCAACAATGTAGTATGAAGTAGAAATCATATAGTCTTGACTTCTTACAATCATAAAATATATTCCCACCCATTGACATCAACGTTTGGAAAAAAATGTATTTTCTTCTGGGGTCATTCAAACCTTGAACATTACATGAGGTCACTTTCATTAAAAAATTTCAACATCTTGCATCTCTACCTTAGTATGCTTGAGGTCCTAGACATCATGGAAGAAATTAGTTGTAGAATATATGTTCAACCAAAAATCACCAAGGTTTGAACTTGATATGGCCTCTTCTAGTGATCCTCAAAATTTAATATTGTTTCATTTTATTGTGGGAATAATAATGGTTAAGGATTGCATGCTCATCAATTCCCACCACATACCTGGTTCATGGTGTTAGAATGTGCCTTAGTAATTACCTTAGTTGGTGGTTGACTAGTTCTAGTCGCAGTTATGGCCTTTGGGGCAAAATACTTGGGATTCACAAAATTTTAGGGGGGGCCTTTGGCTACACCATTACCTTTATTTTTGTGATCAACATCAATCTAGTCACCTTCACCTGCATTCATTACTTGTAGATATTTATGGGAAAGAGAGGTTTGGGTGGCAGAGACATCTTTGGGTCAACTTGGGTGATAAACGAGCAATCACATATGCGATGATCTAGGCTTTGAAAATGAAGTCAAGTGTTGGGAAAATGATTGTAATGAACCATCTGGAAATGGATCTAGTTACCAATATTGATGAACACAAAATCCTTGAGGTATAATTTAGACATATTAAACGTAACCAAAAATATCATTGAGGGTGAGCGTAAATGTGTAGGTGCACTCATTGGAAATAAATTCCCTTATAGGTGTTACAATCATTTCCAAGGATAGGTAAAATTGCATTGAAAGGATGAGTAAATATACCTATACTAGTTGGGCTAGTTTTGTAGTTTTTTTAGTTGAAAAGTCATGGATTGAGTGGGAAAAAATCACCAAGGTATTCTTATAGAGACATGGTCCTCAAAGTATGCTTTTAGACACAAGGGTTGGGTCCCTATATTGAAACATGAAGAAATATGTAGTTGAGTTGTGAGTATGGGTGTGGTTTTAGCTATGCAGCTCTCACACCTATTAAATTTAATTTTTGATTACCAAATCAATAGGCACCCTCTCGAAAAAGTAGCCCAAAATGGACCCCACCCTTAATGAATTACATATACTATCATATTTAGAAAAAAATAATTCAATATAAAAAAGAGGGTCATTACCTCATGATACACCTTCAAGGAAAAAAATGTGGGATCTTTTGACACCATCTCCCCTCTCCAAACCAAGATCAACACCAAAAATGAGAATGGATTTTTTGGGTGAGTCTATATTCCCTCTCCTGATAAAAATGTTGCAACCAAAGAGGCCAACTAGACCATATTTAATTCTTTAATTTTTCACAATAACTCTATAACAACCCTAAGGATCATGATGCCTTGGGCCATAACTCTAACCCTCTAGCTAGGGTTTCCCTCATTTTCTCCATTAAATTGTCCAATATTTCATCTTTTCCATTTGGATTTCAAATTGTGTGTTTACTAAGTTGTTATTTCCCATTGGGGTGGTTAACCATTCCCAACTATTATTTTTATAGGAATGAAATGTATGTACATATGAAAACATGGTCGTGATGGTGACAACGATGGTTATGGGGCATGGGAGAAAGTTTTTTTTTTCACTGGTGGAATCAACAACTAGTTTGGTTTTGTGCTCGCGTGACACATGATTGATTCCAAATACTACCACTATAACCTCCATGTGCCATATGTATTCCCATTCCACATGCATGGGTAAATCAGGGGGATTTGAAATCGGAACCTCATCAAACATAGAAATTCATATCATGACACTTGTCAATTGAGCTGCCCCCTAGGGGATGGGCATGGGAGAAGGTTATAATAAGGATAAATTATTTTATTAATGTCCACTTAAACCATTTTTACTTTTCAGACATGTGCTAAGTCCCTTTTATGACATAAATAAACACAATCACAAAGTAGATGCGAAAAATTTAACATAAATTGCACCACATCATAGCTAGAACAACGTATAATGAATAGTTATGGTGAAGAAAGCCTACATACAAGTTGGAAATTTCCAAAATTGGAGGTGAATATAGTGGAGGAGCACAAGTTGCACCATAAGTTGATAGCTTTGTTATTTTGATTTTTTATCCATGCAAGTAGTCCCTAAGGTTGTTGAGGATAATTTCATATAATGTAATATATAGGAAAAACATATAGTTGTGTGGTTCATTGAATAATAATAATTAAATAAGTATTAATATTATTTTAAAACTAATGAAATTTGTAGCTCCAAGGGTTGTCTTGATTGGAAAGTTATCTTGTGAAAAATTTCAAGGACTTTGTGAGAAAAAATCTCATTGAGTCCCTTGGG
>ML791990.1:393949-412115 GCA_009831015.1 Picea engelmannii | reverse complement strand
AACTACCATAGTGGGCCTTATTTAATAATATAGTGGACCTAGTCCACCTTACATTGAATGAATTCCACTATTATCACTATGGGCCCTCTGGTCCCCCCTACTACCTCTCTAGCTACCTTACACAACATGTACCTCAACCAAAAGACCTCATCATTTTCATCATCCAAATATGATTTGTAACTTTGTAATAGAATTGGTGTATATGATCACATACCTACAAACCTTCCTTAACTTTAACAACAAGAGACTAGCATTTTCATCAAACTTTACTTTAGTCTCACATGACTAGTTTTGGATTAGTCAACAACTCTAACTTGAAATAATCATAACTATGTACTTGTAATGAATAAAGATTTGAAAATGGTACAAAATTTTATTCAATATCTTTTATGCAATTCATCCAGACTTCACTACTTGGAACCTCTCATAAAATGAGTTATAGCAAAAATGGCATACCTTGTTGAATTCCGACTTATTCTAGAGAGTGAACTTGTAGATCATGCCCCGCACGAAATATTTTTTGTATGGATATGAACATTGTACAAATAATACTAAAGAACATACTCTAACCAATACATTTGGTATTACTGAATTTGGATCTGTTATGAAAAAGTTATGATATTTTTACCCGAAACACTTGTTTTAGACTAGTTTCAGTACTAGCCACAAACCCTATTTTCCATGGTGTGTAACTCCAAAAATAAAACGACCCACAAGTTGAAATTTGTATCACAGCTACTTGGATATGTTTCCTCAATGGTCTCCCAATTTCATGGTCAGAATCATTCTAGAAATTTTTTTATTGCGAAAATGGTGAAATGACCTGTAAATAACATACCTTAGAAAGCATCATCAAAAGAATTTATCCTCCCTTGAATTTCGGCCTTCTTTACTTCACCTTCCCTATGAAATTTGGCCTAGATATCCTTTGGTTACCTCAGTCACTTATAGATATTCAATATGCTCAAGTGTTATTAAAATGAGAGAGCCTCGCCTCTTAGTTACACTTTCATGTAGCTTCCTCAAGGGGTTACCTTTGAACCATCTTAACTCACTTCTAATTTCTCCATTAAGTTTATTATTTAAATAATTTATTTTGTATCCACTTTGAATTATAGTACACTCATCACTTCACTTTATTATTTACCTTCTAAAATCTCTTAAACCACTTTGACTACTTTGACCTTTTGGGGCTTCTAGATGACTCATGAGGGTTCTCCAACTTCACATGGCCATACCTCTCTAATCGTGAGGAGTTATGTGACGTTACACATACCACTAGAAATGGAATGACATGTACTATCCATATAGAATAGTATTGTTTGCAAATATATCAAAACTCATACCATTATCCATCAAACAAACTTGGGTCCATTACCCAAACCTGGGTTCTCCAACTTCTTATGGACATAACTATCTAACCGTGAGGAGTTATGTGACATTCCACATACCATTGGAAATTGAATGACATGTAATATCCATATAGAATAGTCTTACATTCAAATATATTAAAACTCATAAAATTATACATGAAACAACCTTGGGTCCATTACCCAAACCTTTGTGCTACTGGACTTTATCCAAGGGTTGAAATCAATCACTAAGGGTCGACATCAATCTACAATGTCACTCTCCAATGGTTGACATCAATGAAAACCAACAATCCATAACAACTTCCATCAACCTAAGCCAATTGTCTGACAATCTCCCCCTTTGGCATTCATGGCAACACAAACATTGATGACAACACTTAGTCATGATAACATTCATGCTTATACTCCTCATCAATGTTTCTATCTCTCCCCCTTTGACATAAATGGAAAAGGTTATCTCCCTTTGGGGTTTCTCCCCTTGAATGAATTCTCCTTGGGGTTGCTCCCCACGTCTACATGCCTTTGATTTTTCTATGTGTTTATAAGCCTTTGATTTTTCTGTGTGTTTAAAAGTCTCTGATTACTCTCTCTCCTTTCATATGAATAATATCTCCCCCTTTGACAAAGGGTATCACTATGAAGTCATATCTCTCATTCTTCCCTTGTGACAATCACTCCCCTTGGAAACACACCTTTATGCTCATTCTCCAAACATTTACCTTTACATCTGATAAATCTCTCCCCCTTTGTCATCAATGGGAAATGTATCTTTCCATCCAGGGTTTCTCCCCACTAACTGAACTATCCTTGGGTATACTCCCCCAGAATTGTTCTATTTATGGTGCTTCCTTGTGTAAATCTAATACATATAAGATAAGCATTCAAAAGCATTCATTTTGGAGTATAAATTACTCCGAGTCTCTGGTGAAGATACTCAAAGGCTTCCCGTGGATGAGATTTTGTAAATATGTCTGCCACTTGTTATTTTGTACCCACATATTCAACTCTGATGTTCTTCTCTGCAATCTGTTCCCATAGAAAGTGATACTTTATTGGAATGTGCCTCGTCTTGGAGTGCATCATTGGGTTCTTTAAGATATTGATGGCGCTTGTATTATCACAATAGATTGGAATAGAATCATCATACTCAACATGTATATCTGTTAGAGTTTGTTTCATCCATAGAACCTGTGTACAACATGTTGTTGCTGCAATATACTCTTCCTTGGTTGTAGATAAGGATATTGATGATTGTTTCTTTCTTAACCATGATACTAAACACTCACCTAAGTAGAACATTTCTCCACTGGTGCTTTGTTGTCATCAATACAACCTGCCCAATCTGCATTTGTGTAGGCAATAAGTGATAGATCCTTTCCTTTTGGATACTATAATCCAAACTCTTATGTTCCTTTGAGATATCTGAAAATCCTCTTTACTGCTAATAAATGTGATTCCTTTGGTGCTTCTTGAAATCTTTCCACCTGTCCAACTGCCTGCATTATATATGGTTTGGATGCTGTCACATATAGTAATATACCAATCATTAACCTGTATTTCCTCTGGTCTGTAGACTTTGAATCATCATATTTTCTCAACTTGCAACTGGTTTGCATCGGAGTGGTAACTGGTTTACTCTCTTCCATTCCAAACTTCTTTAGCATTTCTCTGATATACTTAGTTTGAGAAATAAAAATTCCTTGGTTGCTTTAACATATTTGAAGACCCGGAAAGAAGGATAGTTCTCAGAGTAATGAAATTTCAAATTCATTCTGCATGTCCTCTGCAAATTTATGGCTTAACCTGTCATTATTACTTCCAAAAACAATATCATCAACATAAATGTCAATTAATAAAATACTACCTTGATTTACCTTGATGTAGAGGTTGTTGTCTGCACTTCCTTTCCATAGCTTGTAGGGAGTTTTGTCATTGTTTTTTCTGAGCATTACTATGTTTACTCAAACTCTACAATATGCTCGTAGGATGGGTCTCTAGTTTGTGTTTGCTACCGCATAGACTCCCCTTGTCTATTATTCATATAATTTGGGAGTCTCTAAGCCAGTTGGCTCATAACAATTCTTGCCCTAATGTGTATTCATCATCATCTTCATTGGTAGATTCAACATCTCTCTGATCTATGAATGATTTCCTTCTGTTTGCGAATTAATATCTCACTACAGTGACTGAAAGTACAATCTCTTGAACCTGTTCCTTATTTACCCGTCCTTCTTTTCTTTCAGTTATTTTCCAAACCTTTTTGTATCCCTCATCTTTCCTTTTCTCTGTATAATTTTATTCATCTCATTTTATTTCCAATCTTGCGATCTCTAGGACCTGGTGTTTGTTCACATGTTCTTCATGTTTTGAACAACCACTTTCAACATACCAAACATGATTCCTCTGCTTAGCTTGTAGAGTGAGTGTGAATTCTTCATTGCTATATTGATTATTCTTTCTTATCCATGTTCTCTTTTGAGGCTCCTGTTTGTGACTGTTTTTGTTCTGTTGTGGTTCTCTAGGAGAGACTGTCATTCTACAATCTTTTCCCATGTGTCCAAAGTTATTGCACTTATAGCATTCCACTTCAGTGCTCAATGATTCAAACTTGTTGTATCTTCTTCTCCATGTTTCACTAAACCTTATTGGATAACCATTTTGTGTATGTCTTTCAAAGTTGTTTATGTTCCTGCTATTATCTCTACAACTTACAACTTTATGTCCAAAATTATTGCATGCATAACATAAACCAAAAAAGATAGTTTGATACCTGGGAGTTGAAGATATTATGAATGGAGTTACTCTTATGAATCCTTCTTATTCCTGAGGCCTATTTGTTTCTGTCGGTCATCGATTCCGAAATCTGAATATTCTTGGTGGAGGAGTGTCCCTGTAATCTTCCTTGTAGGTCTTCCTATCCCCTTTGATTGTTTCTGCATAAATTTTTCGATATGTTTCTTGTTATGTTGCTTTGGAGCTTGATCCATTTTTTGTCTGATTGTATCCAAGTCTATACTTGTCACGATTAGGCCTTTGACTACTGATAATGTCATCCAAAACTTTTGAGCTGTTCTGCATATTTTTCTTTTGAAGATCCTTTCTCAATGTGACAAACTCTGCTTCCAAATTTCCAATGATCATGTCCCTTTCTTCTAAATTTTCTTTGAGTGATTCTTCAGTTATTTTATATTCTTCTATTTGAACCTTCAATTCCATGATGATATTCTCTAGTTCTTGAGTTTCTTCCTTCTTGTCTAGTTCTTCTTGTAGCTTCTTTTTTTCCCTCTTTTCTCTTCTTATAACTTCTATGGAAGTCAACAATTCTTCTCGGTAGTCAACTTCTGTTAGGGTCCTAACCCACACATAGGTAGAAAAATATATTCGGATGTAATAGAGGTCAATATTAATAAGGCCTTGTAATAAAATAGAATAATTCGAATGTAAGAAGACCTAATAGAATCTTTTGCTTCTAGAAGGATCTTCCTCTAGATGCTTCTTTTAATAGACATATTTAGTATAAATAAGAGTCGAGGGTATGAGAACACTAGCTTGGATATTATTGTAATAGATCTCTGCTTAATTGGGGGTTGCCCACCCAAAGAGGCCCGTGAACATTGCTTTCAGAATCAAAGTGCTATTTCTATTGTTATTCTTATATCATTTTAGTGCTATTGTGGTGATTGTTCTGGTTATATTGTTGTTATTCTGTCATTTCTAGCATTTTATTTCTATTCTTCATACTTTTTATATCTAATATATTACAAGTGGTATCAGAGCACTTTCCACGCCAGAAAGTGTGGGTTAATTTTTTTCAGGGTAGAGACATATTCTAACATCTTTAAGCCACAAAGATCTGTCGTTACGTGCATAAACTCATGGTTGAGGGATTCATACACGCATGAAATACAAATGGAAATTAAGAACACATTTGTTGGCCACCCTTGTAACCCCTGTTGGTACCCCTTTCAGTGGTAGTGCATAAGAAAACACTTGTTTACAGATCGACCTAGATTACCTGAAGCCCTCTTTAGATAAATTGATCGGCTGCCTGACTGCTATAGTGCCACTGAGAACAACACTCGGGAAGATACTCTCTAGTACCTGGGTATTCGGGTAGTATGACTAAGGGTACGGTCTATCCTCCTTAGTTAGTGCCCTGAGATATTGGGTCGAGTACTATTGTTGGACCCCACACATATATAAAAGAGCTATAGCATAGGGAAAACCCTTGTTTGTAGAACCCTTGAATACCTAACCCTTGGGGAAAGAAACATAAGAAAATTAAAACAGACAAGATCTATTACCGCGCAACTGTGTTCGGGTTTCCAAATCACTACACATTTCTTCCTGGTTAAGCATTTGGTCATTTCATCATTGCAGTATTCTTCATACTAGAGTATAACTCCGTAGGAGTAAAAAAAAAAAAAAAGTTTGGAAATTTTTTCACCATTATTTGAGACCTATTCCATTGGATTCATCTCTTCGCTCTTATCACATTCATACATATCATTTTTTGGAAAAAATTTTGACCCCACCCACCACTTTTTGGTTCCCTCATCCTCATGGCCTGTACCCATAGCCAAGACTTGGAAGCTCGCTTCAATACCTTGCAATCTAGTCTCACCAAGACCCAACAAGAAGTGAAACAACTCAGTGCCAATGTTGCCACCATCAATACAACCATGCAATCCTCATTGGAGGAAATCAAATAAGACCTGACCACCCAACTTGAATATGTCTTTTCATCACTCTACACCAAACTTCATATCCCTACAGATAACCCTTCCTCTGTCTCACCTCCACATACTGAAGGTGAACATTCCTCTCATTCCCATAAATTTCAGCACCATCACTTTCAATGTGACCTACGCCTTCCGCGGGTGGATGTGACCAAATTTGATGGCTCAGACCCCACTGGTTGGGTAACCCAAATGGAACATTATTTCTCTTTATACGACATTATAGATGACTTGGACAAAATTTGGTATGGTGTTCTCCATCTAGATCAAGAATGTTGGCAATGCTGGCAATGGAGAAAAACTTCCCATCAAGGGTATATTGCTTGGACACACTTTGTAGCATAATTTTATGAACTCTTTGACACTGACACCAATCATTTGGGCTATTTGACAAAGTTGAAACAATCAGGAACAATGGAAGACTTTATAGCTGCCTTTGAGCGTCTGACTTTTTGGACAGAGGGCATGTCTGATGCCTTTTTCCGAGAGTGTTTTATCAGTGGCCCCAAGGATGAGATTCAGGCCCATGTCCTCATGGCTCAGCCTCAGAGTTGGGTGGAGGCTACTAAAAAAGATAAAGAAGCACAAGAAGTTGTATCTTCCCAAAACCAAAAACCCTCCTTTATCCCTCACCCTAAAATAGTAAATCCCACTACTCTCTCCGCTCCACTAAAGATCCAAAAACTTGACCAGGGATGAAATGGCTGAACGCCAACTCAAAAAACTTTGTTATAATTGTGATGACAAATATTTCCCGGGCCACAAGTGTAAGGAACAAAATATTTTTATGGCCATCTCCGAGGATATTTCGGAAGAGGATGTTGAAACTCCCCTTGTGTCTGAGTCACCTGAAACCACTGACATAATACCTCCCTCAGACCCTCCCGAAGTAGAACCGGTCATTTGCCTCAATTCTCTCACTGGCTTCTCCACTCCCCAAACCCTCAAGCTAATCGGTTACATCAAGCATCAAAAGGTCATCATTCTGGTTCATAGTGGAAGCACCCGTAATTTTATTCATCGCCACATTGACCAAGAAACTCATTGCTACATCCATGCTGTCAATAATTTCCAAATCATGATTACCAATGGTGGCTCCATGAAATGTGGAGGGCATTGTGAAAATGTGCATCTCCAAATTGGTGACTACCACCTAAAATCTCATATGTTTGCTATTGCCATGGGTGGTTGTGACATTGTGTTGGGTGTAAATTGGCTAAGGACTTTGGGTCCCATTCTCATGAATTTTAAGGAATTAACCATGAAATTTGACCAGGAGGGCCACCAATATAAGTTCCAAGGCATCATCATCATTTCACTTGAGATCATTAGTTCCCATCGCATGGAAAAACTGCTAAAAAAAGGTCATTCTGGTGTTATTTCCCAACTCCATGCCATACAAGCAACAGAGACACCCTCGGTGCCGCAAGACCTCCGAGACATCCTTTATAAACATCAAGTGGTCTTTTCCACTCCCCAAGGAATCCCTCCTTCCCGTGGTGTTCATGATCATTCCATTCCCCTTGTACCCAGAAGCCTTCCTCCCAATATCCGTCAGTATCGTCACCCCTTTTGCCCAAAAAATGAAATTGAGAAAATGGTCCAGAAATTCCTTAATGTAGGCGTTATTCGCCCTAGTATGAGCCCCTACTCTTCTCCTGTGGTCATGGTCATGAAGAAAGAAGGTTCTTAGCGAATTTGTCCTGACTTCCATGCCCTCAACAAACTTACCATTAAAGACAATTTTCTCATTCCTGTCATTGATGACCTCCTGGATAAATTGAGTGGCACCCAATTCTTTACTAAACTTGATCTTCATTCAGGCTACCACTAGATACGTTTGAAAGAGGTAGACATTCCCAAGACTACCTTTAGAACTCATGAGGGCCACTATGAGTTTTTGGTCATGCCCTTTGGCTTGTGTAATGTCCCCTCCACCTTCCAAAGCCTCATGAATCATCTCTTCCGTCCTTTTCTATGTCATTTTGTCTTAGCTTTCTTTGATGATATCCTCATCTATATCAAAACCTAGACAAACCATCTTTCTCATGTGGATCGAGTTCTCCAACTACTCTCTCAGCACCAAATTTTCCTGAAAAAGTCTAAATGTGCTTTTGGCACCTTAGAAGTAGAATACTTGGGTCATCTGGTGGGAAAGGATGGTGTTAGAATGGATCCTAAAAAGATTGAATCTATGCAAGACTGGCCTCACCCAAAGACTCTCAAAATATTGCATGGATTTATGGGCTTAAAAGGGTATTATTGCAAGTTTGTTAAGAATTATGGAAAGATTGCAACACCTCTCATTGCTTTCCTAAAAAAGAACTCTTTCACTTGGAATCCAACCGTTGCTCAAGCTTTTCAAACCTTGAATATGGCCATGTGCACCACTCAATTCCTTGCCCTTCCTGATTTCAAAAAGACCTTTGTCCTGGAATGTGATGCCTTAGGGAAAGGAATTGGTGTTGTCCTTATGCAAGAGGGTTGGCCTTTGGCCTTTACCAACAAGAAAATATCTGAAAGAAATCTGGGAAAATCAATCTATGAAAAGGAAATGTTGGCTATTATGCATATCATTAATCTATGGTGCCCTTATCTATTAGGGCAATGTTTCCAAATTAAGACAGATCATCAAAGCCTCAAGTATTTTCTGGAACAACTCATTTCCTCCCCGGAGCAACAAAAATGGGTGACTAAGATCTTTGGATATGATTATGAGATCATTTACAAAAAAGGCAAAGACAAAGTGGTTGCGGATGCACTTTCTCAAAAATATGAAGATGAAGGATCCCTTTTTTCTATTTCCTTCACTATACAAGATTGGATCCAATCCATTCGCCAGGAATGGCTACAAGATCCCAAAAGTTTGCATCTGATCCAACAATTGCAGTCCAATGCTCCAGCTTCCCTAGGGTACTCTTGGCTCCATGATGAGCTTCGATACAAAGTCCGTTTGTATTTAAGTAAATAATAAAATCTTAAATCCACGATACTTTCTGAGCTTCATGCTACACCCACAACAGGGCACTACGGGTTCACCAAAACCTATGACAGGGTCAAACATTCTTTTTTATGGGATTTTATGAAATAGGACATTCGTAATTTTATCATTGAATGTGATCTGTGTCAACACAACAAGGGAGAAACAATCAAATCTCCAGGCACACTACAACCGCTTCCGATTCCACCTACTATTTGGAAGGATATCTCTATGGATTTTATTACCGGCTTACCCAAATCAGGAAATAAATCAGTCATCATGGTGTTTTTTGATTTCCTTTCCAAGTATGCTCAATTATGCACTCTTCAACACCCATTTACAACATTCTCAGTGGCTCAAATTTTCAAGGATCCAGTCTTCAAGCTTCATGGCATGCTGCACTCTATTGTTTTTTATTGCGACCCAACTTTCACAAGAAATTTTTGGAAATAATTGTTCAAGCTACAAGGAACCCAATTGCATCTCATCACAACTTATCATCCCTAGACTGATGGTCTAATGGAAGTTGTCAACAAGTGTTTGGAAACATATTTGAGGTGTTTTGCCTCAGAAAAGAAAAATCAGTGGGCTCAATGGTTACCCCTAACTGAATGGTGGTACAACACTTCATACCATAAAGCTACACACATGACTCCTTTTGAAGAGGTATATGGATAGAAGCCACCTTCAGTTCTCTCATACTTACCTGGTGTTTCGAAGGTCCAGGCGGTTGACCAAACACTTATAGTTCGAGAGGCTATTCTCCATACCCTCAAAGAGAGAATTTGGTCATGACACAGAATTTCATGAAGCAACAAGCAGATCAAGGTCTCTCTGAACGTCAATTTGCAGAAAGGGATATGGTGTTTCTTCGATTGCAACCTTACAATAAAACTTCCCTCAAGGCTGAGCATTGTTAGAAGCTAGCACCCAAATTTTCTAGTCCTTATACCATTCTCAAGCGTGTGGGACGAGTAGCCTATCATCTAGATTTGCCCGTTCATTCGAAGCTACATCTTGTTTTTCATGTTTCATGCTTAAAGAAGGTGATTGGAACTAAGTGCCATATTCAAACCAACCTTCCCGATTTAGCCGAAGAAGGCTCCTTTTGGCTACAACCACAAGCATTTTTGGACCAGCGTGAGCATCGCCTGCATTAGAGAACCATCAAGGAAGTGTTAGTCCAGTGGAAAGATACAACTCCAACAGATGCCACTTGGGAACCAACTACCATTCTGCAACAATTTCCACATCTTGAGCCTTGAGGACAAGGTTGTTTTTAAGGGTGAGGACATGTTAGGGTCCTAACCTGCACATAGGTAGACCAATATGTTTGGATGTAATAAAGGTCAATATTAATAAGGCCTTGCAATAAAATAGAATAAGTCGAATGTAAGAATATCTAATAGAAGCTTCCACTTCTAGAAGGATCTTCCTCTAGATGCTTCTTTTGATAGACATATTTAGTATAAATAGGAGTCAAGGGTATGATAACCCTAGCTTGGATATTATTGTAATAGAGCTTTGCTCAATTGGAGGTTTCCCCCTCGAAGAGGCCCGTGAACATTGCTTTCAGAATCAAAGTGTTATTTCTATTGTTATTCTTATATCATTTCAGTGCTATTGTGGTGATTGTTCTGGTTATATTGTTGTTATTCTGCCATTTCTAGCATTTTATTTATGTTCTGCATACTTTTTATATCTAGTATATTACAACTTCTG
Organism: Picea engelmannii; assembly: GCA_009831015.1. NCBI lineage: Eukaryota > Viridiplantae > Streptophyta > Pinopsida > Pinales > Pinaceae > Picea > Picea engelmannii. Next base: position 401,301 of record ML791990.1, on the reverse strand, counting down.
CCTCTTCATATTCTTGTTCAGTGTCTTCTTTATCAGAGTCTTCTACTTCCATGAATAAAAATCTTTCTGTCTCACTATCACTGAATTCATCTTCATCTGATGAGGAGATGTCTTCTTTGGTGCATAAAATTTTCTTGAAAACTTTCTTTGTGGTTCCTTTGCCTTTATATGTTTGTTTTCTATTTGAGTAATCTTCATCATTCCCCTTATTTTTCTTATGAAGACATTTGTTATCAAAATGACCAATACCATCACAATTAAAACAAATTAATGGAAGGTTATCTTTATATCTGTTGTTGGTTCCCTTGTTCAATCTCTTGAAAAAAGTGGTCATTTCTTCATCATCTTCTGTGATGTCACTATTGCTGCTTTGTTCTTTTTCTTTTTTCTTTCCCTTTTGATTTGACCTTTTGGATTCTTTGAAATTTTATTCATTTCTCATTTCATATGATGTGAATATTCCATGTAGTTCATCCATGCTTATTGAGTCTAGATCTGCTCTTTCTTCTAGTACTAATATCTTAGGATCAAATCTCATAGGAAGAGATCTTAGTACCTTTTGAACAATTATAGATTCTTTAATTTCTTCTCCCAATTCTATGATTGCATTTACTGTTTCATCGACTCATAAAAAGTAAGTTGCAATATTCTCATCTTCCTTCATCTTTAGGTCTTCGAAATGACCTCTGTAAGTTCAAAGCTTTGCTGCTTTGAATTTTGAATATCCTTCATAAATATTTTGAAGTTTGTCCCAAATCTCTTTAGTGGATTTACAATGCATAAATTTGGTGTATATTGATTCACCAAGACCATTTAGAAGTGAATTTGTGGCTTTGGAATTATTTTGACTGAGTTTTATTATTCTTTCACTTGTTGGTGGAACTGCTGGTTCTTTGTATCCATCTACTACAAATTGCCAAATTTCAAATCCCTGTGCCTGCATATATGTATTCATCCTTCTTCTCCAAAATGCATTCTTATGTCCATCAAATTGTGGTATTCCATGTTTGTACATGTTGTTTCTCTCCATGATCTACCTTTCAGTGGTTAAACTGATTCTCGAAGGCACCTGCTCTGATACCAATTGTTGGATTGCTAAGAGGGGGGGGGGGTGAATCAGTAATAGAAAAATAATCCTTTTTAACCACAAAATGCAAGTGTTATATCAATGTAGCATTATCATCCAATAACTGAGGAGTAAATAAACAATGAACAAATGAGAAATAATACACATACATAGTACACCAATGTTTTTATGTATTTAAGAATTACATTCATTAGAAATACCAACTTCCATTATTTTCCAGCTGCAACTGGAAGGAGGCTCCAACCCCCTAGTTTATCAGGCTGCAACCCGAAGGAATCTCCAACTCCCCAATTCTCTGGCTACAACCAAAAGGAGGCTACAACCACTTTTCCTTGCCCCATCCAACCACCCTGATGTATAAGTAGAATGATGGAACCAATGTCACACTATCACAATGAGATATATTGTTGTAAACTTGTACCAATCAACCTGTACCAATAACCCGAACCATGCATCAACCATGCATCAACATGTACCTCATCTTGTACCATAAACAAGTGAATCAAACATGCACCAACCTGTACCATAAAAAGTGCATCAACCATGCACCAACCTGTACCAAACAACCTGTAATCGACCTGTACCATAAACAAGTGCATCACCATGCAACAACCTATACCTCAACCTGTACCATGAACAAGTGCATCAATCATGCACCAAACCTGTCCAAACAACCTATCAAAACAAAATGTCTCATCAATCTTATCAACCAAATAAGATCTACTCACCAAGATCAATCACCAAGACAACTCTAACAAAACAACTCATAATCATCACCAAGATCAATATGTGATTCTAATAATATACCAATACAAGTATGCTACATCGTCCATAAACCATGTGTCAATGATACTACTAACAAGTGCCTCCAATCATGTACCAAGTATGTACCAATCATGTATCAACTACTCATAAAATATGACTCATCAATATGTACCAACATCATCAACTATACACCTCATGTATGTGCCAACTCATCAACTACTCATAAACTATGACTCATCAATATGTACCAACATCATCAACTATACACCTCATGTATGTGCCAACTCATCAACTACTTGTCTCAACCATGTACCCAACATGTACCTCAACTAAAATCCCTCATCAATTTCATCATCCAAATATGATTTGTAAATCTGTAATAGACCTGGTGTATATGATCAAATACCTGCAAACCTTCCTTAACTTTAACAACAAGAGACTAGCATTTTCATCAAACTTTACTTTAGTCTCACATGAATAGTTTTGGATTAGTCAACAACCCTAACTTGAAATAATCATAACTATGTACCTATAATGAATAAAACTCTGAAAATGGTAAAAAATGTTCTTCAGTTTATTTTATGCAATTCCTCCAGACGTCACTACTTGGAACCTCTCAGAAAAGGAGTTATAGAAAAAATGACATACCTTGTTGAATTATGGCTTATTCTACAGAGAGAACTTGTAGAGAGTTCCCCGCACAGAATATTTTTTGTATGGATATGAAAATTGTACACATAATAACACATACTGTAATCTAACCAATACATTTTTTTTTACTAAATTTGGATCTTTTATGAAGAAGTTATGACGTTTTTACCCGAAACACATGTTTTAGACTAGTTTCAGGACTAGCCACAAACCCTATTTTCCACGGCGTGTAACTCCAAAAATACAATGAACCACAAGATAAAATTTGTATCACAACTATTTGGATATGTATCCTCAATGGCCTCCCAATTTCACGGTCTGAATCATTCTACAAAAAAAGTTATTGTGAAAATGGTTAGATGACCTGCAAATAACATACCTTAGAAAGCATCATCAAAATAATTTATCCTCCCTTGACTTTTGGCCTTATTTACTTCACCTTCCCTTTGAAATTCATCTTAGATATCCTTTGGTTACCTCAGTCACTTGTAGATATTCAATATGCTCAAGTGTGATTAAAATGAGAGAGCCTTGCCTCGTTGACGATTAAAATTGCAACAAGGATTTTGCCCACAAAGTATTGCTAAAGCCTATTATTATAAGCTAACAAGATATATAATACTAGTAGGTGGGACCCCTTTGTAGACTGGAGATCAGATCTAGTTCTTATTTCAATTTATGTTGTTTTTCGACACTGCTTACATGATTCTACATCATTTATGAAATTGGGGTTTTATTGGAAATGAATAGGGCTTGTTATGTGTTGTTTCAAATTGCGACAAGTAAATGATGGGTAGGGCATGTATGTTTTTTTCCAACCTGTAATTTCATGTTACGATGGCCTATGTTATCCATTGCTACCATTGCTATATGTTCTTGGATTCGTTACTTTGACACCTGCACAATAAATATGTTAGTAACAATACATAAGAGCAGTTGAAAAGAGGCAAAAGAAATATAAACAAATGCAATAGGAAAATATTGAACTATGTTACTATGCTACACTACATGCATTCAAATTAGAATGATCATTGTTAATCCTAGCTAACAAGATAATCGCTATGCGATTTATTGAGTTATATGAAAGCATGGTTGATATGTGTGATGGTATAGTTGGCAATGATTAAATGTGATATGGGTGGTGCTCTTGGCAATTAGTGGATGTTGGTTTCGATGTATGGTTTAATTAAATGAATTAATGGATTAGTGGGCTGGCATGTACTAAGGAATTGAATGACTGAGGGTGGAGGCAATTTGCATTTAATACACGTCACCCTTACTCCTTCCATTAGCTGCCACCCTAGTCGGGCCATTTTTCAACTATGTTTTTCTTGGGTTAGGCTCTGGCTTTCAAGTAGAGGAAGAATCGCTCGTCCAACTCGCGTTTTAAGGTGATTTTGGTTATATATATGCCTTTTCACCATCCATGAATTTACTTTGGTTATGAAATAGATATTGGCTCGGAGTGTATGGGTCTGTGCTTTCCTTAAGTATGGAAACCGTGTAAATTTGTGATATTTGTCTGAAATGAATCGTTGGTGGTTTTCATTGCAATAATGGTTGAAGTCACAAGGTTATTGGTCGTTTTGAGTATTAGCAGCCATAAAGGCCCTCTGTCATCCTTGTTGGTTTTATTTGGAGGGTTTCATTTGGTCTAGAGTGGTTGGTTGTCTCCATGCATTCGTATCACCATACCTAATCATTTTTTGTTATGGGGTTTATTGGTTTTTGAAACGCCTTGTGACACTACACATTGTTTCACTTGGGTATGGGCTTGTTCACACTACTGATGGTTGCACACTGGGTTATATTGATTTTTCTCTGCTCTTTTTATCTCAACATTGTTATTTGATTGGTTGGGGGAGCCATGAGGGTTACACCTTGCGTGTTCTAAGTATTTTTACAATGCCAAGATGGGGCCTTTGCTCTTCCGTTCAGAGTCTCTCCTATCTTGTGAATTGTCACCCTATCTGCAAATTCATTGGTGGTATACCCTGTGTTTGCATCGATGGTCTCGGAGGTTCTCACTCTAGTCTCCCTGTGTTGGTCCACAGAGAAAACCCTTGACTTCCCAAGCCTGGGTTTTGATAGAGGGAACCGTTATGGCCTGTCGGGTATACTATTGGTTGTTATGGGTAGTAGGTGTATTATCAACGATATTCAAATTTTGTCTTGTCTCTGTTGATTATGCTAACAGTGGTGTTGGTTTTGGTTTTTAGTCATGACATTGGTTATTATGAAAATCAAATTGATAAAATAAACATGGTAATTTGGTTGATTGGAGAATTGGATTGAATGCATAGTCATTGTCTCTTATGTTATGATTATTGAATTGTTGACTAGGCATTAGTTTTAATTGGTTTAGTCACAACAAATGCTTCATGCGTGATGCGTGTGTATGTGTGGCATTCCTACAACATGTTAGGATGAGTTAAGGATTACTGTGACTGTGTGTTTTAATTTCCATGGTATTATTGCAATCGTGATGTTTGTGGTATGGCCATCCACTTTATATGCTGTGAATATTATTGATTGCTCCATCATAGATGGTCATGGGTTTTAAACAAAATGGTTTTGTGGCAAATTTGGTCGATTTTTGAAATGAGATCAGACATGTTGTTTCTGCCTCATTGTATTGGATTTATAGCCCAACATTGTGGATTTTTATATTCAAGTAGTTAGACATGATGATCACATAACTGATCTCGCATTTTGTTAAGTGGTCTGTGTATTCTACAGTGTCGTATGAATTGAAGTGATAATTGTTGTATGTGTGTTAAATGGAAAATCAAGATCTTTGCAATTAAAATATGGATCATTGTGTTTGACTATCCACTATGTTTGTTTGATGAAGATCATACATCTTAGCAGAGATAAGCATGGGTATTGTGGTAGTATGATTTTATTATAGTTTAATTGTTGATGGAAGTGGTTGATGATTTGACACTGAACGGAGTGGAAATAAGTCATGGTTTATTCATTTGGGGATTGTTTTAAAATAATAATTGGATAAATGAGAAGAACAAAGCTCCTCTACGGGTTGTTGTGGAATGCATACTGTCTTGTTTTGATGACACTGTGTTAAATATTTTATTATGAACAATGAGAAAGTAAATGTACATAATTGATAGAATTATACACAGTAATTAATCATTTGATCACAGTGACTATTTGGTTAGTGTTGGACCTTTTGCGCTTGATATATAATGGTTTTATGGATTACCTAATTATTTTTATGAACAATATATGCTCTCTTTCCCTACCATTATTTCTCTTTTCGCTAATTACAACCCTCTCGCCTTCCCACATTCATTTTTCACTCCCTGTTCTAAAATTTAATTATAGTCAAGAAGAGTTTTGTATTGAAGCAGTTTAGAGTCACAATTCTTGGTTGGATCACAATGATATTTTATTTGGTTTGCATTGCAGTTGATTGTTTGTTGTCTTGAGAAGTAACCATGTTTCTTTTTCCCCTCAGTATATCATGTTTCTCTCAATACAAACCCCTTGCATATCCCAAGACCTTTTGTTCACCCCTTTCTCATTGAGAACAATTAAACAATTTATATGGATTGGATTGCATGAGTCTGATATGTTGCTGAGCCAAAATCTATTTCATATTTTAAGGAGTTGTCATGTATGGTTGTAAAGGAATATTTTCTAATCAATCATGCATGCAGGAATAAGATTCTTCAGTCGAGGTAGCCATGGCATAGGCAACTGAGGGAGAGGTAATAGGAATAGAGGCCCAAGAGGGCCAAGATTCTCCATACACTTGTTGGAAGATTGGTTGTTGTCATTGATGTCAACCCTAGTCATGGGTTTTGGACTGCAAGATTGATGAAGGTATTTGGACATGAAGGAAAATGCACATGAAGATACAACACCCATGGATGGATAATATACATCATGTTGTTTTCGTTGGTATGTGGCATGTCACATGGATCCTCATGGTTGAGGAGAAATGAATTTTTGAAGATGACAAAGTGAATTGAAGAAGGAAGTACATGTAGGCCTTGAAGATAATTAAAGAAAAGAATTACAAAATAAGAAAGTGTCAGGTCAGCCCTAATGTTAAAAGGAAGTGACATAAATGGTATAAATAAACATCATTATACATTCATTTGATAGAAGTCAAATTTTAGAGGAAATAAGAAGAAAAGAAGGTCGGATTTCAAGGGAGGATGAAGCCTTTTGGTGATGTGTTCTAAGGTATGTTATTTTCAGGTCATCTTACCATTTTTCCTATAAAAAGTTTTCTAGAACGATTCAAATGGTGAAATATCTATGGTATTGACAAGACATATCAAGGTACCTCTGGTAAAAATTTCAGCTCTTTATTCTCTATAATTATGGAGATACACTCTATCTAAGATAGGGTTTGTGACCAGTCCTAAAGCTAGTCAATAAACATGCGTTCTGGGTAAAACAATCATAATTTCTTCATCGAGAATCCAAATGAAGTGGAACAAATTTCATTGGAAATATTACAGAATGTAGTTTCTTGTGTGTGAGTTTCAGAATCAGATGTTAATTATTGAGCACGGGGCATTCTGTGAAAGTTCACTCTCCTGAATAGACCAAAATTGAATAAAGTCTACCATTCTTTCTATAATCTCTTCAAGGAGTTTCAGAGAATACATTGAGTAATATTATCTATAGGATCAGAGTACTCCAAGAATTGAAGAATTGCAGAAATTGAATATGTCTCAGGAAGCATTATCAGGTTCTATGTGATGATTGGTTGATGGTGATGATTTAATGTAAAGTTTTATTATCTCTCATATATTCTTGGGTGGAAGGAAGGGGCAAGGATGGAGAGTTCAAATCTCTCTTGATATTGGAGGAT
>ML791990.1:338015-392201 GCA_009831015.1 Picea engelmannii | reverse complement strand
TGAAGAAAAAGGGTGGAAATGTTGCATTTGGAGATGACTCATCTACCAAAATACTTGGAAAAGGAACTGTAAAGCTTGGAAGTGAAAATGTAAAAGTAGGAAAAGTCCTATTGGTTGAATATTTGAAGCATAATCTCCTCAGTTTCAACAAAATATGTGATCAAGGATACACTCTTACGTTTGACTCCTGAAAATGTAAAATTAGAGAAAATAACTCAGGAAGATTGGTTGCAACTGAAACAAGAAGACCGAACAACATATACATACTAGACATGAAGAAGAGAGAGAAGACATAAGCCACACAAAAGGATTCCAAGGAAGAAAAAGTCCCAAAGACCAAAAATAAGGATGAAGTATTATTGAGTGCCACATGTTTAGGGGGAGCAGCCTCAAAAAAGAAGGTTACATTTTGCCATTAAACTCTGGGGGAGAAGCCATACCCTTTTCCATTGATGCCAAAGGGGGAGAGAAATTGGGATCATGATGATAGGGGGAGCATGAGTGTTGCCATCAATGACAAAGGGGGAGATTGTTGGAATATTGGTTGTTGTCATTTGTCAACCCTAGTCATGGGTTTTGGACCGCAAGATTGATGAAGGTATTTGGACATGAAGGAAAATGCACATGCAGATACAACACCCATGGATGGATAGTATACATCATATTGTTTTCGACGGTAGTGTCAGGTCACATGGATCCTCATGGTTGAGGAGAAATGAATTTTTGAAGATGACAAAGTGAATTGAAGAAGGAAGTACATGTAGGCCCTGAAGATAATTAAAGAAAAGAATTACAAGATAAGAAAGTGTCAGGTCGTCTCTAATGTTAAAATGAAGTGACATAAATGGTATAAATAAAAATCATTATACATTCATTTTATAGAAGTTGAATTTTAGAGGAAATAAGAATAAAAGAAGGCTATATTTCAAGGGAGGATGAAGTCTTTTGGTGATGTGTTCTAAGGTATGTTATTTTTCGGTCATCTTACCATTTTTTCTATAAATCGTTTTCTAGAAAAAATCAGATGGTGACATCGCTGTGGTATTGAGAAGACATATCAAGGTACCTTTGGTAAAAATATCAACTCTTGATTCTCTATAATTATGGAGATACACTCTGTGGAAGATAAGGTTTGTGACCAGTCCTGAAGCTAGTCAATAAACAGGTGTTCCGGGTAAAACAATCATAAATTCTTCATAGAGACTCCAAATGAAGTGGGATGAATTTCATTCAAAAGAGTACAGACTTTAGTTTCTTGTATGCGAGTTTCAGAATCAGATGTTAATTATTGAGCGCGGGACATTCTGTGCAATTTCACTCTCCTGAATAGACCAGAATTGGATAAAGTCTACCATTCTTTCTATAACCTCCTTTTGGGGAGGATTAAAGGAGTTTTAGAGAATACATTGAGTAATATTATCTATAGGATCAGAGTACTCCAAGAATTGAAGAATTGCATAAATTGAATAAGTCTCAGGAAGCATTATCAGGTTCTATGTGATGATTGGTTGATGGTGATGATTTGATCTAAAGTTTTATTATCTCTCATATATTCTTGGGTGGAAGGAAAGGGAAAGGATGGAGAGTTCAAATATCTCTTGATATTGGAGGATTTTATCTTCCTCTTGGAGGTTTATCCCTCCCTTTACATTTGGAAGCTGTAGCTACCTTTGGAAGTCATTACTTCCCTTGAACAATATCTATTGATTATATCTCATATATTGTGCATGGTGTATTGGTGTAACTCTTATACTATTGTTCATTTCTCATTGGATATAATTGAATGGTTTAAGTATAAGTTGAAAAAGGTTTTAAATTGTACTTGATATTGATTCACCCCCCTCTCAGTATCAACAACTCTTTGACGCCAACTCACAAGAGTTAGGCTAGTTGTTTCAGGCCATATTTTTCAATTGGATTGGGAAATGAGTGGTCCAACCTATTTATGAAAGTTCCCCCTTCCAAGCTCCACAAGACCCTCATATTCCCATGCCCCCTCATGTCTCATTACAACCCAAGGTTTCTGAAAATGATGGATGGCAAGAGATTGTCCACCTGGAAGTCTCCCAACATCGTGGCTGGCCAAACTTGTTCTTACTTTCTCCCTGCCTAGTAACCAGATTGTCCAAGCAGCACCTGTCCACTCACCAGTTTATTCCTCTCATGCTAGCAAAAGGTTGAAAACCGAGGCCCACCATGCCCTTGACAAAGGAAAATCCACTGTTTCTCCTTCCTCACCCTCCAATGGCTCTGATAAATCTGTGTCTTCCCAGATGCATTTGAGGGAAGATTGTTCTCACGTGATCATTGAAATTAGGCCTAAAGACTCAGTGCAACCAAATGAAATTTCAGGAAAATCTAAGGGTGACAACAACAATCAAGGAAATATTTCATCTCAAAGTGGGAAATATGGTTTTTGAGTTTTATTTTATTTATTGTTGATGACAGTTGAGTTCAGAAGTTTTGGACAACATGTTTTCTTTGGATATATGAGTAATATATTTTTTGAAAATAATTTCAAATATCAATGAGATAAATTGTCAAATGTATATGTGATGATGGGAGTCACAAGGAGGGGTGTTTTTCCTAATTAACTAGTTATGTTATGATTGTTAAGAGCTAAAGGGAGTCACAAGGGGTACCACCTACTAGTTATTATTTATTTAAAACCCTTATTATGATTTATTACTTTTCCCCCTTAAATAAAAAGTTGGTTGATTTTTTAGTTAAATTAACTAATGAGGTGGTTCAACTACTTCAACCAATTCTAATTTGCTTAAAGGCAAAAGTAAAGGGAGGAACAAGAGGAGGATATAAGAAGAAGCATACCAAGGTTTGCTCTTTCAGTTTATGTTGAGATAGTTCATTTTTCATTCATTCCTTATTTATCACAAGACTAATTACTTTTTATGATAGAAGGGTCTTATTGTAGACAACAAGATTCAGGGATGAATTATGAGGGAAGGGTCTTATTGTGTTGATCTATCTTTGATAGTCTGTGTAGAATTGTCTATTTGTGAATTAGTTTTCATGATTGACAAAGGATATTGTGTAGAGTCGAGTGGGAAGAAATCTATGGCAAGTTGATCCAGCTTTTAGAGTTCATTTTTTGATTTTCCTGTTAGAGGTCCTTTTGTATGTTCCATCGGGGATGTCTAAGTTTGACTTTGGTTTGAAATTTCAGCATGAGATTTTGTAAAGAGAATGACTCTTTGGTGAATTGGAATGAAATAAAGGATTGCTTTATGTCTCATCTATCTTGATTATCATCTTGGTGCCTTACTTTTGTCTTTACATTTGTTTTCAACAACTATTATATTCAGAAAATCATATTAAAATGAATTTTCTAGCAAACTTTTATTTGTGACAAGACTAGCCTAAGCACTTGTAATCGATACTTGTGAGTTAGGATTTTATTTTTGATGGATATAAACCTAGGGTGACATTCCCGTCTATTTTTCTTTAGCCAAGTAGAATCTGAAAATGCTTGAGTAAGATCATTTCATATCTTTTCCTCAACATTTATTTGGCGACCATACTGAGGAGATCTTCAATATCTCTCTGGTTAATTTTTATACTCGATTATCATCGGTACATCTATTTTTTCTGAGATTGATTCTTGACTATTTTCATTTCTTAATGACTGTGCCTATTACAAGGCAGCCCAATATTGAGCCTAGTCTTCAAGATCAGAACAACATTTCTTTGAATCTATTTAACACCATTTTAGGCACTACCAATATCTGTGCTGAGCTTAATCATTCATGAGAAGTAATTGAACGAGATATTAGTGCTCAAGAACGATTGGAAGCTAGATGTAGACAACCTGGAAATCAACAATGACCTTCTTGTTTCTTCCTTTTGGCCTTTCTTTCATTTTCTTAGACTCTCATGTCTCTAGAAGAAGAAGAGGCTTATCACTTGAAATTAATCCTATTTTTGAAATAGGAAGAAGAAACATTGTGTTATCTACCTAAAAAATTTCTCTAAGGAGAACTTTGTTTGATTATTCAAGTTCATAGTTTTATCCTTCACCTATCATCCACAAGATTTCATCTAGTGGTGGCTCTGGTAGCACTGGAAGTGCTTCCTCTTCTCAGTCTTCATCTTCGTCACTTATTGGTAGCTTATATAGCCACCATATCCCTATCCAATCTACCACAAATCCCACCAAAGTCATTAAAAAATATGGGTTTTTCCAGTTTGAAGAAGACACCACAACCACACCGTGGCATGTGTCCTCTCCTCTTAACCTAGCACCTACTACTCGTCCACTTCCTAAATTCAAAGAACATCTTCCTAGGTTTTCAAGAAATAACATTGTCACTACAAACAAACACCTTGTGGCATTTTCTAATGCTTGTCACAACATAGGAGCCAATGACAATGATACTTGCATGCGCTTATTCATCAATTCTTTAGAAGGAAAGGTTGCGGCCGATTTCTTTGACCTTCCTCCTAAGATTCAGTCTACTTGGGAGGAGTTAATTTACTGGTTCAAATCTACTTATGGGAAATCTAAAATCCCATCTAAGAAGCTACGAGAATACAATAACATCACCTATAAGGATGGTGAGACCATCAAGTCCTTCAACTTGCGTTTCACTAAGCTATACAATTAGATCCCTGAACTCATTTGACCGCAAAACCAAGATGATTTCATGCATTACTACAATGCATAACCTTCCCCCTATCATCATAGGCTCGAGGAAACATCCATTGATAATCTCGGTTCCCCTTTGCATACTTGTTTAGAGTATGAAGAACAACTTGAAAGAACAGGTCTTCCTTAGGGAGAATCAGTTAAACAGAAAGACATGTGTTCCCTCCTATGACTAGTGCAAGATATGAGCAATTGTATGATAGCATATGAGAGAAAGGGGACTATCTCACCTTTCACCCCTGAGGCTTCATCCTCTTCTGCACCCCCCTTTATAAGTCCAATTGAAAATAATTTTTAGCCTAAAGCTATCCTAGCTCGAACTTGGTGTAACTTTTGCGAGGAAACCACATGTGAAGTAAGGAAGAGTGCCAGAGATAATATCTTTGGTAAAAGACCAGAAACTACTTTCATTTTCCTAGATTTTAAAGAGCCAGAAGATGTCATGATCATTAATACTAGGAACAAAGCCTATGCTCCCAAGGAAAAGTTTGATCCTCCCCGCAATTCTTCTAGCCTGAGCTCATCCTCACCCGCTTCTACTGTTTAGGTTCCTAAGGTCCCTAATAGTCAAGGAAAAAATTCCCTTCTCCCCTCTTCCAAGTACAATATCTTAAATCAACTGGCCAACATCAAAGCAGATGCAACCCTTCTGGACATGGTTGTTGTCCTTGAGCAACAGAGGCATATGAAACAATTCATGGAAGGAAAATCTTCCATTGTGGCCAAACTCTCTAAAGAGGTGAACAAAGAGGACTCATCTGTAAATAAGGTCGGTGTGCATAACTTTAGGTACCCTATAAAAAATCCCCCTTTTTATATTTCTGGAAAGATTATGGATAAGATTGCTCATTCTTAACTCATTGATGGTGGTTCGGGCCCAAGTGTGATGTCGAAGATTATTATGGAAGAGATAGGATTTTCTTGTACAAATAAAAATGCCAGGAGCATGCTCTCCTATAATAGTCCACAACAAACAACCATAGGTGATATGAATGATGTGACCTTAGTTTTGTGCGCACACCCTAAAATAAGGACAACCGTTAGAATTCAGGTAATTGATATGCTTGTAAGAAATTACTCAATTTTCTTGGGAAGGGATTGGAAAGCGTTAATAGGTGGATACCTATCACTCAACTGGACACATTTATCCATTCCTCGGAATGGTAATAACATTATAGTCCTTAGAGAGGGAAGGATTTCACCCTACATAGAGAGTGTTCCACAAGCTAATGTGAACTATATCGAAGAGGACCTAGGAGTGTATTCTATCTTTGTTGAGGAGGATAATATTCCTTTAGAGAAAATCGATTTAGATGATGATGTGTGGCACATGCACTTTGATGGTTCACACTCTAATGAAGGTAATGGGGATGACATTATCTTGGTTTCCCCTGTAGGGAAAATTCATAATTTGTCTTACAGGTTGGAGTTTTCTTGTACGAACAATGTCATTGAATTCAAAGCTTTGTTATTGGGCATTGAGAATGCCTATAATATTGGTTGTGGTCACCTTTCATATTTTGGGGATTCCGAACTTGTTGTGAATGTGGTACGTAAAATATACTATCCTAGCAATGAGATGATGAAATGATACACCCAAACTATTTGGGCGCTTATCTCGAACCTATTATATTTCAGCATCACCCATGTTAAGAGGAAGTTGAATTCAATGGATGATTAGTTAGTTGTCTTTGAAGCTTCTCCTAATCAACAACCTTGGCCTAATAGGTCTGATTGTTCCTTTCAATCTCTATGTTGTCCACATATCCCTGACAATGTAGAATCTTGGCAACCCCCCCTAACGATGAGAGCATTTGTGATTTCATTCAATATGAACTTTTTAATCCCAAGGAAATTATATCCATAGAAAACAAAAAGATTCCTAAGGGCTTGAATCCTCTTGAGAGTTATTTTTCATTGAGTGATTTAGGCAATAAAGAGAAACAAAGATAAGAGGAGTAAATAAAGAAGGTGGGTAAAACCATCTCTTTGAACATTGGGGCACTCAAATCTCTAGGGAATGTTAAAATAAGTGCTCAATGTTCTAATAAACAAGAAATGGGGTTTGTCAAGCTACTTGGTGAACTTAACGATGTTTTTTCTTGTTCTTATAAGGATCTTCATGGTTTTGATCTCGGTCTTATACAAAATTCTATCCCCATCAAGGAAGGCATGAAACTAGCTAGGAAAAAAAAAAGACCTATCGCTTCATCATGCTGACCAATTCCTCTACCCATTCCAACATTAGCTTCCTTACCTTCTCGATCACCTCTTCCAGTTGCTCCATTGGCTTTCTCTCTTGTTGCAGACTATCTTAATCCCTCCTCTGGATAAATCACATTGATCCCCCAAATCATCCTCTTCATCTCTTGTGTCCTTAGCTTGCCACTCTGCTACATATTTCACTCCTGCAGACTTCTCATCATTGAACTGTTGCTCAACTACCAATTTCTCTGGCACATTGACTCCTGTCAGTTTCTCGGCTGGTTCTGTTCCATCTTCCACCAACTACTCCTCATGTTGGTGTGTCTCCTCTGGCATGGCTATCTCTTGGCAACCACCTTCTAGTTCTTATCGGTCTAACCAATCCTCCAGTGCCTTCAACTCCATCTCCCACTGTGTAAGTAACTCATTGGGGTGTTCTCCTTTTGTTGGGGCACACATTAGTATATGATCCTTCTCCTCCATCACAGTATCGATATGTTGTCCTTCTGTCACATCTACAACACCTGTTCTAGCCTATCCTTGGACACTTGGTAGGAATATCTCGAGTCCTCCAATGATCAGAACGGTCCTCTGATCTGTATCCTCGATGAAAAAAGTTCTCAACTTCTCATCGTCTTCATTCACATGGCTTACAACACCACACGAATATTCATATAAGTGAGGTCTTTCTTATGCCTCCTCTTCATATGTCAACTCCTCCAGATGATAACTCTCAACTGAGATCGTCTCTGCTCCCTTTCCCACCTGGAAATCTGGGATGTCTTCTCTTCCCACTTGGAAATTTAGAATATCCACTGACCCCTTCACATTTCCCACCTGGAAATCTATGAGACCCTTTCCAGATCTCTTTCCCTTATAACTGAGGTTTTCAGCATGCCTCAACCACCTCTTTAATATTTGTTGCTTCCCTCTGGCCAACAACTTCTGACCATGCCATTTAGTTGTTCTCTTCAAAGGCCATTCGTACTTCCAACACAACTTTGACCCTTGCTACATCTTAAATGCAAGCTTCTCCATATGTGCTTTGATTTCATTGAGCTCCTTATCCATCTCTGCTTTGTTCTTTTGTGAATGGATTTCTCCCTGACCATGCTTGTTCCCTTCAATGGCCATCTTGCTTCATCTGCAGTCCACTTGGATGTTTATCATCTATTGCACACCTTGCAACAACTTCAACAGAGTATATCACCCTGTCTCCTTTGTTTGTTATCTACAAACAAAATATGGATGTGATACCACTTGGCGTCAACCTCCCCTCCTCTTCTTCAACGATGACTCAACCTCTCGGTCTAGGATCGTTCAAGTCCCCAAAACGAATGGTTCATCGGGATTGGGGACTTGAACGATTCGATACCAGGAGGTCGAGTCATCCCCGAAGGAGAGGAGGGTAAGTTGACACCAAGTGGTATCAGATCCATATTTTGTTTGCAGACAACAAACAAAGGACATAGGGTGCGATACTCTGTTGAAGTTGTTGCAAGGTGTGCAACAGATGATAAAAATCTAGGTGGACTATGGATGAAGCAAGATGGTCGTTGAAGGGAACAAGCATGGTCGGGGAGAAGTGCATTTTCAAAAGAGCAGAGAAGAGATGGACACAGAGCTCAATGAAATAAAAGCACAGATGGAGAAGCTTGCATTTAAGATGCAACAGGGGTCAAAGGTGCACTGAAAGTATGAATGACCTTTGAAGAGAACAACTAAATGGCCTGTTCAGAATTTGTTGGACAGAAGGCAGCAACAAATATTAAAGAGGTAGATGAGGCATGCTAAAAACCTTAGTTATAAGGGAAAGAGATTTGGCAAGGGTCTCGTAGATTTCTAGGTGGAAAATGTGAAGGGGTTAGTGGATCTCGTACGTGACAGAGCATGGAAACTATGTAAGCTAACACAAGGAGTGCGTGTCTGAAATCAGTGGAGTCAGAAGAGAATCTTCCCAGAGGGCACACCAGATTGATTCATAGACTCGAGGAGAGGGTCCGTCGGTGCTATATAATCGATGTCGATAAAGTAAAGGGACTGTGTCAAGTTAAATCGGTTCCATCTGGAGTCCGACGAACCATTCATTTCGGGGACTTGAATGATCCTAGACTGGGAGGTCAATTCATCCTCGAAGGAGAGGAGGGGAGGTTGATTCCAAGTGGTATTAGAGCCATATTTGTTTTTTAGACAATAGACAAAGGAGACAGGTTGTGAGACTCTATTGAAGTTTTTGCAAGGCGTGCAACAGATGATAAATAACCAGGTGGACTGTAGATGAAGAAAGATGGCCATTGAAGGGCACAAGCATGGTCAGGGAGAATTCCATTATCAAAAGAGTAGAGAAGAGATGGACAAGGATCTTAGTGAAATCAGAGCACAGATAGAGAAGCATTCATTTAAGTTGCAGCAGGGGTCAAATGTGTGATAGAAGTACGAATGGCCTTTGAAGAGAACAACTAAATGGCATGTTCAGAATTTGTTGTCCAGAGGGAAAAAACAAATATTAAAGAGGTGGTTGAGCCATGCTGAAAACCTCAGTCATAAGGGAAAGAGATCTGGAAAGGGTCTCATAGATTTCTAGGTGGGAAATGTGAAGGGGTCAGAGGATCTCATAGACTTCCAGGTGGGCAGATGAGACATCCCAAATTTCCAGGTGGGAAAGGGAGAAGAGATGATCTTAGTTGAGAGTTCACATCTGGAGGAGTTGACAGATGAAGAGGAGGTAGAAGGAAGACCTCACTCAGAGAAATATTCATGCGGAGTTGTGAGTCGTGTGAATGAAGATGATGAGAAGTTGAGAACTTATTTCATCGAGGAGAAAAATTAGAGGATCATTCTGATAATTGGAGGAGTCGATATATTCCTAACAAGCAGCCAAGGAGAGGCTATCACAGGTGTTGCAGATGCGATAGAAGGATAGCATACTGAGACTGTCATGGAGGAGAAGGAGTAGATACTAATGTATGTCCCAAGAGAAGGAGAACACCCCGATGAGTTACTTACTCAGTGGGAGATGGATTTAAAGGAACTGGAGGATTGGTTAGACTGACTAGAACCAGAAGTTGGCTTCCAAGAGATATCCATGCTAGAGGAGACACACCAGCATGAGGAGTAGTTGGTGGAAGTTGGAACAGAACTAGTCGAGAAACTGACAGGAGTCAATATGCTATGGAAATTGGTAGCTGAGCAGAATTTCAATGATGATAAGTTTGTGGGAGTGAAATTTGCAGTAGAGTGGCAAGCTAAGGCCACAAGAGATGAAGAGGATGACTTGGGGGATTGATGTGATTTACCCAGAGGAGTGCAACAAGCTCTCCTGCAATAGAAGATCCAGCCAGTGGAGCAACTGGACAAGGTGATCGAGAAGGTAAGGAAGATGATGTTGGAGTCGGCAGAGGAATTGGTTAGAACAATGAAGTTAGACAAAAGTAAGCTTGCGCAAGAAACAAGGATGATTTAGGAGTAGAAGCAATGAAAGGAAGGAGAAAAGAGACAACTCCAAGAGAAATTTTGGGATCCAGGAGGATTTCAACCACGTTGGTAAGCTCATTAGTAGGAGCTCATGATTTTCATAGTTGTGGAATATGATGTAGGAGCATCGCTCCACCTCATAAAACGCTAGCTAATTAACACTCATGTTGTGCATTTAAGGGAGGAGAGGCACCTCCCTCTCATTTTTTCTCGAGAATTTAAGGCATGATCCAGGCATTAAATGATGACAAGCTGGAAGATCCAAGTTGTGCTTTTGCACATCTGGAGATAAGGTCGCCATTAAGTGGTTGACAACAGAATGGATCTTGATATGAATCGGAGCAGATTACCATTATTGTAATTTTCCCATTAGATATGCGTTTTGAATGGTGATTTGACACCACTAGTTTAGCTTGTGAGGGAAGCTCATTGAGCCCCTCTTGTATAAATATTTGTATTGTTGCAAAGTAAAGGTTAGATGATAGAGGAGACGATAATAGGTTAGCTAAGGTAGAGTTGGCCAGGGAGAAATGCAAAGAGACGAGACTCAGTTGTAGCTCAGACTCTACAAATGTAATTTGACATTCCACCATTAATAGAAAATGACAGTTTTTCCTATTTCCAATTTCTTTGTAATGGATGTTGTGTTATGCCTATCTTTTACATGCATTTGAATTGTAGATGAATTTTATAAATCATCTGCAGGGATAGAGATACGGTTTTCTATCCACGAGGTAGTTGAGTTAAGTTTGGTTCTCTAGGCTAAGTGTAAGGAGTGCATGACAGAGAAGGGAAACTCTATAAGCCGACACAAGGAGTATGTGTCTGAACTTAGTGGAGTCAGAAGAGAGGCTGCCAAGAGGGAACACCACATTGATTCATAGAATTAGGAAAAAATTTCAAGGTGGTTAAGTACCTTGGAAAGAAAGACTATGTGGGATGAAGCACCTTGACACAAGCTCTTTACTTTCTCGACATCGGTTATATAGCCTCTGTGGAACCTGTGGACCCACATAGTCTTTATTTCCAAGGTACTTAACCACCTTGAATTTTTTTTCCTGAGTCTGTGAATCAATCTAGTGTGCCCTCTTGGAAGCCTCTCTTCTGACTCCACTAAGTTTAGACACACACTCCTTGCGTTGACTTAGAGATTTTCCTTTCTCTATCATGCACTCCTTACACTTAGCTTAGAGAACCAAACTTAAATCAACTACCTCACGGATAGAAAACTGTATCTCTATCCCTACAGACGATTTCTAAAATTCATCTACAATTCAAATGCATGTAAAAGATAGACATAACACAACACCCATTACACATAAATTGGAAATAGGAAAAACTGTCATTTTCTATTAATGGTGGAATGTCAAATTACATTTGTAGAGTCTGAACTACACTTGAGTCTCGACTCTCTCTCGACTCTCTCCATTTCTCCCTGGCCAAATCTACCTTAGCTAACCCCTTATCGTCTGTTCTATCATCTAACCTTTACTTTACAACAATACAAATATTTATATAAGAGGGGCTCAACGAGCTTCCCTCACAAGATAAACTAGTGGTGTCAAATCACCATTCAAAATGCCTATCTAATGGGAAAATTACAATGATGGTAATCTACTCCGATTCAGATGCAGATCCATTCTATCGTCAACCACTTAAAGGCAACCTTATCTCTAGCTTGTGCGAAAGAACAACTTGGATCTTCCATCTTGTCATCATTTAATTCCTAGATCATGCCTTAGATTCTCGAGGCAAAATGAGAGGGAGGTGCCTCTCCTCCCTTAAATGCACACCATGGATGTTAATTAGCTACCATGTTATGAGGTGGAGCGATTCTCCTGCATCATACTCCATAGCTACGAAAATGATGAGCTCCTGCTCATGAGCTTTCCAACGTGGTTGAAATCCTCCCTGATCCCAAAATTTCTCTTGGAGTTGTCTCTTTGCTCCTTCATTTTGCTGCTTCTTATCCTGCATCATCCTTGTTTCTCATGCAATCTTACTTTTTTCTAGCTTCATCGTGCTAACCAATTCCTCTACTGACTCCAACATCATCTTCCTAACCTTCTCGATCACCTTGTCCAGTTGTCCATTGGCTGGATCTCCTGTTGCAGACTAGCTTGCTGCACTCCTCTGGGTAAATCACATCGATCCCCCGAGTCATCCTCTTCATCTGTTGTGGCCTTAGCTTGCCACTCTATTGAAACTTTCACTCCTGCAGACTTCTCATCACTGAAGTGTTGCTCAGCTACCAATTTCCTTAGCATATTGATTACTGTCAGTTTCTCGGTTAGTTCTGTTCCAACTTCCACCAACTACTCCTCATGCTGGTGCATCTCCTCTGGAACAAATATCTCTTGGTAGCCACCTTCTTGTTCTATTCAGTCTAACCAATCCTCCAGTGCCTTAAAATCCATCTCCCAATGAGTAAGTAACTCATCGGGTTGTTCTCCTTCTATTGGGACAGACATCAGTAACTGATTCTTCTCCTCCATGACAATCTCAATATGTTGTCCTTATGTCACATCTACAACACCTGTGATAGACTCTCATTGGCCGCTTGGTAGGAATATATCGAATCCTCCAATTATTAGAACGGTCCTCTGATCCTTCTCCTCGATGAAATAAGTTCTCAACTACTTATCGTCTTTATTCACATGACTCACAACTCCGCGTGAATATTCTTCTGAGTGAGGTCTTCCTTCTACCTCCTCTTCATCTGTCAACTCCTCTAGATGTGAACTCTCAACTGAGCTCATCTCTTTTCCCTTTCCCACCTGGCAATCTAGGATGTCTCATCTTCCCACTTGGAAGTCTATGAGATCTATTGACCCCTTCACATTGCTTGCCTAGAAATCTATGAGACCCTTTCCAGATCTCTTTCCCTTATGACTGAGGTTTTCAGCATGCCTCAACCACCTCTTTAATATCTGTTGCTGCCCTCTGGCCAACAAATTTTGAACATGCCATTTAGTTGTTCTCTTCAAAGGCCATTCATACTTCTAGCACACCTTTGACCCCTATTTCATCTTAAATGAAAGCTTCTCCATCTGTGCTCTGATTTCACTGAGCTCCTGTTAGGGTCCTAACCCGCACATAGGTAGATCAATATATTCAGATGTAATAAAGGTCAATATTAATAAGGCCTTTCAATAAAATAGAATAAGGTGGATGTAAGAAGACCTAATAGAAGCTTCTGCTTCTAGAAGGATCTTCCTCTAGATGCTTATTTTGATATACATATTTAGTATAAATAAGGGTTGAGGGTATGAAAACCCTAGCTTGGAGATTATTATAACAGAGCGTTGCTCGACTTGAGTTTGCCCCCTCGAAGAGGCTCGTGAACATTTCTTTCTGAATCAAAGTGTTATTTCTATTGTTGTTCTTATATCATTTATGTGTTATTGTGGAGATTATGTTGGTTATATTACTGTTATTCTACCATTGCTAGCATTTTATTTATGTTCTGCATATTTATTATATCTAGTATCTTGCAAGTGGTATCAGAGCACTTTCCTTGGCAGAAATTGTGGGAATTTTTTTTCCAGGGTAGAGACGTATTCCGGTGTATTTAAGCCACAGAGATCTGTCGTTATGCGCATAAACCCATGGTTGAGGGATTCATACACACATGAAATGCAAGTGGTTATTTAGCGCACACTTTTGGCCACCCTTGTAACCCCTGTTGGTACCCCTTCGAGTGGTAGTGCATTAGACAACATCTGTGTACATATCAACCTAGATTTCCTGAAGCCCTATTTAGATAAACCTATCGGCCCTCAAACTGCTATAGTGTCACCGAGAATAGCACCCAGGAAGATACTCTCTCATACCTGGGTAGTCGGGTAGTACAACTAAGGGTATGGTCTATCCTCCTTAGTTAGTGCCCTGAGATATTGGGCCGAGTACTACTATTGGACCCCACATGTATATCAGAGAGATATAGCATAGGGCAAACCCCTGTTTGTAGAACCCTTGAATACCTAACCCTTGGGGGACAAAAACATAAACAAATTAAAACAAACCAGATCTATTGCTGCCCAACTTTGTTCGGGTTGCCAAGTAAATACACATTTCTTTCTGGTTAAGCATTTGGGGATTTCATCATTGTAGTATTCTTCAGACCGGAGTATAACTCCGCAGGTGGAAAAAAAAAAAAAAATCTGGAAATTTTTTCACCATTATTTGAGACCTATTCCATTAGATTCATCTCTTCGCTCTTATCACATTCATCCATATCATTTTTCAGAAAAAAATTTGACCCCGCTCACCCCTTTTCAGTTCACCCATCCTCATGGCCCATACCTATAGCCAAGATCTGGAAACTCACTTCAACACCTTGCAATCTAGTTTCCTCGAGACCCAAAAAGAAGTGAAACAACTCGGTGCTACTATTGCCTCCATCGATTCATCCATCAATACAACCATAAATACAACCATGCAGTCCTCAATGGAGGAAGTCAAACAAGAACTGACCACCTAGCTTGAATCTGTCTTTGCATCACTCTGCACCAAACTGAAGATCCCTATAGATGACCCTTTCTCTAAATCACCTCCAAAGACTGAAGGTGAGCATTCCTCCCATTCCCATACCTTTTAGCCCCATCACTTTCAACGTGACCTATGCCTTCCGCCGGTGGATGTGACCAAATTTGATGGCTCAGACCCCACTGGTTGGGTAACCCAAATGGAACATTATTTCTCTTTATACGACATCACAAATGACTTGGCCAAACTCCGTTATGGTGTTCTCCATCTAGATCAAGAACGTTGGCAATGGTGGCAATGGAGAAAAACTTCCCGTCAAGGGTATATTGCTTGGACCCAATTTGTGACTGAGATTTATGAACTCTTTGACACAAACACCAACCATTTGGGCCATTTGACAAAGTTGAAACAATCCGGAACAGTAGAAGACTTCATAGTTGCCTTTGAGCGCCTCGCTTTTTGAACAGAGGGCATGACTGATGCTTTGTTTCAAGAGTGTTTTATTAGTGGCCTCAAGGAGGAGATTCGGGGCCATGTCCTCATGGCTCGACCCTCGAGTTGGGTGGAGGATACTAAAAGAGATAAAGAAGCACAACATGTTGTATCCTCTCAAAACCAAAAACCCTCCTTTATCCCTCGCCCTAAACTCGTCACTCCCACTACTCCCTCCACCCCATTAAAGATCCAAAAATTGATCAAGGATGAAATGGTTGAACGCCAACTCAAAGTCCTTTGTTATAATTGTGATGACAAATATTTCTCGGGCCACAAGTGTAAGGAAAAAAAGATTTTTATGGCCATCTCTGAGGATATCTCAGAAGAGGATGTTGAACCTCCCCTTGTGTCTGAGTCATCTGAAATCACTGACATAATCCCTCCCTCAGACGCTCCCGAAGTAGAACCCGTCATTTCCCTCAATTCTCTCACTGGCTTCTCTGCTCCCCAAACCCTCAAGTTAATCGGTTACATCAAGCATTGGAAGGTCATTATTCTGGTTGATAGTGGAAGCACCCATAATTTTATTCATCACCGCATTTCCCAAGAAACTCATTGCTACATCCATGCTGTCAACAATTTCCAAATCATGATTGCTAATGGTGGTTCCATGAAATGTGGAGGGTGCTGTGAAAATGTGCGTCTCCAAATCAGTGACTACCACCTGAAATCCCATATGTTTTCTATTGACATGGGTGGTTGTGACATTGTGTTGGGTGCATACTGGCTAAGAACTTTGGGTCCCATTCTCATGGATTTTAAGGCATTAACCATGCAATTTGATCAGGAAGGCCACCAATATAAATTCCAAGGCATCACTACTGGTTCACCTGAGGTCATTAGTTCCCATTACATAGAAAATTTGCTCAAGAAAGGTCATTCTGGTGTCATTGCCCAACTCCATGCCATACAAGCAACAGAGATACCCCCAGTGCTGCAGGACCTCCAAGCCCTCCTTTCTAAACATCAAATGGTATTTTCCACTCCCTAAGGACTCCCTCCTTCCCACGGTGTTCATGATCATTCCATTCCCCTTGTACCCAGAATCCTTCCTCCCAATATCCGTCCATATCGCCACCCCTTTTCACAAAAAAATGAAATTGAGAAAATGGTCCAGGAACTCCTTAATGCAGATGTTATCCACCCTAGTACGAGACCTTACTCTTCTCCTGTAGTCATGGTCCTAAAGAAATAAGGTTCTTGGAGAATGTGTCCTGACTTCCGTGCCCTCAACAAAATGACCATTAAATACAAATTTCCCATTCCTGTCATTGATGACCTCCTAGATGAATTGAGTGGTGCCCAATTCTTTACTAAACTTGATCTTCGCTCAGGCTATCACCAGATACGTATGAAAGAGGCAGACATTCCCAAGATGACCTTTCGCACTCATGAGGGCCACTATGAGTTTTTGGTCATGCCCCCTCCACCTTCCAAAGCCTCATGAATCATGTCTTCTGTCCCTTTCTCCGTCATTTTGTCTTAGTTTTCTTTGATGATATCCTCATCTATAGAAAAACCTGGACTGACCATATTACTCATGTGGATCAAGTTCTCCATCTACTCTCTCAGCACCAACTTTTCTTGAAACAGTCTAAATGTGCTTTTGGTGCCTCAGAAGTAGAATACTTGGGTCTTTTGGTTGGCAAGGATGGCGTCAGGGTGGATCTAAAAAAGATTGAAGCTATGCAAGACTGGACGCACCCAAAGACTCTCAAAATATTGCATGGATTTCTGGGCTTAACAGGGTATTATCGTAAGTTTATTAATAACTATGGAAAGATTGCGGCACCTCTCACTGCTCTCCTAAAAAAGAACTCTTTCACTTGGACTCCAGCCATTGCTCAAGCTTTTGAAAACTTGAAGATGACCATGTGCACCACTTTGGTTCTAGCCCTTCCTGATTTCACAAAGACCATTGTGCTGGAATGTGATGCCTGAGGGAAAGGAATCGGTGTTGTCCTTATGCAAGAGGGTCGATCTTTTGCCTTCACCAGCAAACAATTGTCTGAAAGGAATCTGGGCAAACCCATTTATGAAAAGGAAATGTTGGCTATTCTGCATGCCATTGATCTGTGGCACCCTTATCTCTTGGGGAAATGCTTCCAAATTAAGACCGACCATTAAAGCCTCAAGTACTTTCTGGAACAACACATTTCCTCCCCAGAGCAACAAAAATGGGTGACTAATCTCTTTGGATATGATTATGAGATCATTTACAAGAAGGGAAAAGACAATGTAGTGGTGGATGCACCGTCCCAAAAATATGAAGAAGAAGGATCCCTTTTTTCTCTTTCCTTCATTGTACCTGATTGGCTCCAAGCTGTGTGCCAGGAATGGCTTCAAGATCCCAAAAGTTTTCATCTGATCCAGCAATTAAATACCAATGCTCTAGCTCCCCTAGGGTACTCTTGGCTCCAGGATGAGCTTCGATACAAAGGCCGTTTGTATTTAAGTAAACAATCAAAGCTTAAATCCACGATACTTTCAAAGCTTCGTGCTACACCCATAACGGGGCACTCAGGGTTCACCAAAACATATGACAGGGTCAAACTTTCTTTTTTTGGGGATGGTATGAAACAGGACATACGTAATTTTTTTGCTGAATGTGAGGTGTGTCAACGCAACAAGGGAGGAACAGTCAAATCTCCAGGCACACTACAACTGCTTCCGATTCCACCTGCTATTTGGAAGGATATCTCTATGGAATTTATTACCGGCTTACCCAAATCGGGGAATAAATCAGTCATAATGGTGGTTGTGGATCACCTTTCCAAGTATGCTCATTTCTACGCTCTTCAACACCCATTTACTGCATCCATGGTGGCTCAAATTTTCATGGACCAGGTCTTCAAGCTTCATGGCATGTCGCACTCTATTGTTTCTAATCGTGACCCAACTTTCACAAGAAATTTTTGGTAATAACTATTTAAGCTACAGGGGACCCAATTGCATCTCATCACAGCTTATCATCCTCAGAATGATGGTCAAATGAAAGTTGTCAACAAGTGTTTGGAAACATATATGAGGTGTTTTTCCTCTGAAAAAAACATCAGTGGGCTCAATGGTTACCCCTAGCCGAATGGTGGTACAACACTTCCTACCATACAGATACTCACATGAATCCTTTTGAAGTAGTATATGGACAGAAGCCACCTTCAGTTCTCTCATACTTACCGGGTACCTCAAAGGTCTAGGTGGTTGACCCAACACTTACAGTTCGAGAGGATATTCTTCGTACCCTTAAAGAGAACTTGGTCATGGCACATAATCGCATGAAGCAACAGTTTCCACATCTCAAGCCTTGAGGACAAGGTTGTTTTTAAGGGGGTGGACATGTTAGGGTCCTAACCCGCACATAGGTAGATCAATATATTCAGATGTAATAAAGGTCAATATTAATAAGGCCTTTCAATAAAATAGAATAAGGCGGATGTAAGAAGACCTAATAGAAGCTTCCACTTCTAGAAGGATCTTCCTCTAGATGCTTTGCTTGATAGACATATTTAGTATAAATAAGGGTCGAGGGTATGAAAACCCTAGCTTGGAGATTATTGTAATAGAGAATTGCTCGACTGGAGGTTTCCCCCTCAAAGAGGCCCATGAACATTTCTTTTTGAATCAAAGTGTTATTTTTGTTGTTGTTCTTATATAATTTCTGTGTTATTGTGGAGATTATGCTGGTTATATTACTGTTATTCTGCCATTTCTAGCATTTTATTTCTGTTCTGCATATTTATTATATCTGGTATCTTGTAGCTCCTTTTCCATAACCTCTCTACTCTTTTGTGAATGGAATTCTCCTCGACCATGTTTGTGCCCTTCAATGGCCATCTTGCTTCATTTGTAGTCCACCTGGTTGTTTATCATCTGCTGCATGCCTTGCAACAACTTCAATAGAGTCTTGCACCCTATCTCCTTTGTTTGTTGTCTGGAAAAAAAATATGGCTCTGATACCACTTGGCGTTTGTTAGGACCCTATAATGTACCTTTTTGCTCATACTTTTTGCCTATAATTACATCCTTTTCCCACTCATATTTAAGCCTACATTATCAACTTAATCCAATTTCTCAAAGGTATATAACGTTTCTTCTCTTTGTTATATGTTTAATTTGTTTTACATGTAATTTTACATTACTCTCATACTTATCCATTAATTAGAAATATATAGTTTCTGAAATATTTTGAAGACTGTAGTTAATATATCGTTGCTGCTTGAAGACCATGTTGTCAAAACAGTCAAACCATACGCAGATCCTGTTGCTGAAACAGTCCGTGATTTGCGATGCTGAAAAAAAATTTCACATACAACAGTAATAAGAAGGAGCTGTTACACTGGCCACAACAACTGTACCTTAAGCCAGTACCATTACAACCATCGTTGCTGCTTGAAGACCACGTTGCTGAAACAATCAAACAGTACACAAATCCCGTTGCTGAAACAGTCTGTGATTTGTGATGCTGAAACAATATTTCACATACATCAGTAACAAGAAAAGATAAATAAAGGAGTTGTTACACCGGCCGCAATAGCTATACCTCAAGCCAACACCATTACAACCACTGTAACAATATTTTGCTACGGAAGATTAGAATATCCTATTCCAGCATAGAAGATTAGATCAGATTAAGAATATGATTTGTACGTACACATGTAATTTTATGCTTAATTGTATTAAGAGGATTCTCCTCTTTAAATAGGGAAGAAATCAATATTAGAGGGGGATTACGAAGGGCTTAGCTAGAAGCAAATTACAGAGAAAAAGCATGTTCACTTTGGATATTGTAACTTGTCACATTTGACAGATCAATAAAAGATCATTCTAAGCATTCCTTATTAATTCCTTTTATTTTTGGGGAATCTTGTGAGAAGGAAAGGGCCCACCTTCTTCACAAGATTCACTCATTAGTTTCTGTAGTGTGTTAGTATTGTTTTTATCTATACCTTGTTAAAACTCTGTTTTGTTGAAACTATGTTTCCACTGATTGTTACATCGTTTTCATACAATTCATTCCTAAGTAATTGTTAATCATTTTGATTGGTAATTCTGTTTGTAGAATGAGTTTATGAAAGTGTGATAGTCAGAGACAGGTGCTGAAGATTCCTACTTTGAGGAATAGGGTCATGTTCTCTATTACGGAATAGTTCGTCTTCGGTACTTTTTAATCATTTTGATTGGTAATTCTATTTGCAGAATGAGTTTACGAAAGTGTGATAGTCAGAGACAGGCGCTGAAGATTCCTACTTTGGGGAATAGGGTCCTGTTCTCTGTTACAAAATAGTTAGTCTTCTTTGTAGTGTGCTGAAAGGTTCCTTTTTCCTAGGTTGTTGTTTCTTAATGTAATCCAGGATTCTTCTGATGATTATTTTCCTTGAATCTTGAATTCTTCAATAGATAGATTGCTTTCACTGTAAATCAGAGTAGAACTTCAGTTTGTTTAAAGTAAGGTGTGATTAGTGTAAATTTTACTACAACTTTGGATTGCTTTTGAGATTGAGCATATACAGTGTGTGATTGCCTTTGAAATAAACAGACTTCCCCGAGTTGACAATTTATGTGACAATTAATTGTTTTAATTAATAAGAAATTATAGTGACCAACATTTTGGCGCCATTGCCGGGGAAGGCAATTATAGATTTCAAAATATTTTACGTTTTTATTTCAGATGTACAGATTGCATGAGAGGACGCAGACCCCCCAAGGAAACTGACCCTACAGGTGGCAGGGGCAGAGGAAGAGGAGGAAGAAAGACTTTTATCGACCAGATTATATCAAAATCTGAATTTGTTGTTCCTCAATGACCAAGCTCTCGAAAACCAAAGCCTCAACCTTCCTTTCAAGCGAACTTTGAAACGAAGACAGTTGAAAAATCAACAAATGACATTGAGGATCGAGAAAGTGCAGTAGGGGAACAAACATAAGAAACCATGGATGGATATAATGAAGAACTGCACCATGAAGAACAGGTAGGTCTTGAAGAAGAGATAAATGATGAAAACTCTTTTTCTACCTTAGGATTTTCTGTTGGTGATCTTCCCAGAGGAGTATCTCCCATGAAGAATATTCCACTTTCAGCCTTACCTAACTTTCATGGTTTATCTTCTAAAGATCCTAATGAATTCCTTTTCGAGTTTGACATATTATGCAGAAGTTATGATTACATTTCCAATGCTAAAAAATTAAAGCTATTCCCAGCAACATTAAAGGGAAATGCATTAAGATGGTTCATGAGTCTTGGAGGTCATGTAATCACAACATGGGATCAGATGAAACATAAATTTCTGCACAAATATCAAGACTATTGCCGAACAAGAGAAAAAATAGAGGAACTATTCAAGATGATATAGAAAGAGGATGAAAATTTGGAGGACTTTGTGGAAAGGCTATAGTATAATCTATAAAGATCCAGTCACCTTGATGTAAGTAAAGATATTCTTAAAACAATATTATTAAAAGGAGTAAGGGATGATTGTCTAGATATGTTGAATATGCTTGGAAAAGGGGACATATCTAAAGAATCATATGATGAAATTGTTAACCTCTGTAAAAGATGTTCAAGAGGAGCTGCAAGGAATAGATCAAATAGCAGGGATACCACATTTTCAAGAGTTCAAAAATCAGCCAGTGGAGGAGCAACAAGAGCCGAAATAGGTAATCTACTTGAGGAATTTAAAATTGAAATGTTAAGTTGTTTTGATTCACAAATTGACACCTTGCAAATTCAAAAGAAATAAGCCGAAGCAAAAGCATCTTTGTCCATATTTTGTTCCAAATGTAGAGATAAGCACCCACGAAGGGAATGCCCATTGGACAAAAAGCCAATTTGCACCATTTGTGATAAGGATCATGAAACTCAACAATACTCTTCTTTACCAGGAATCAAATAACAATTACAACCAACCGATGAAGAAGTTGAAGCTGTCTATCTATTGACATAGAGAAGGAAATGGAAACCACGGGGACAAGGTATGAATCCTAATATGCCATTTACATTTTCTAATCATTGGAATAATTATCCTTCTTTTAGTCAAGCAAATTACCCACCCATGCAACAAACAAACCCTCCCTTTGTAGACCCAACAATATGGACACCTTGGACTTCACAACAACAACCTTACCTTAACCAATGGAATCCAAATTGGAGAGGTCAACAAACCTCGTTTCCAAATCAATTTCCTTAATTTCAATCACAAGTTCAACAACCACTCACTTTACCATTAGGTACTCCATCGAGTAATCAAATGTTGAGGCCCAAACTACCTATACAACCTAACCCTAACCCCAATAATAAGGCTGTGCAGTGCATTGATATTAAAAAATAGCCTATATTTTCTCTTTTCCCTGCACAATGTAATGATATTCATTTACGATCCGGGAAAATAGTAGAACCTATCATTGATGATGTTAATTCCTCTGATTATGATAAAGAATAAATAAAAAAGAACGATGTACCTGAAGAGGTACAACCATCCTCAAACACTGTTGCTGAAACAATAGAACCACCATTCCCTCAGCGTTTATCTTTGACTAAAAGTCCTGAGTCACATGCTTTCAATATTCTAGGGGAATTACAAAATCTCTATGTCAAAATTCCACTATTACAAGCACTAAGAGATGTACCAATTTATGCCAGAACTATGCGAGACATTTGTGTTAAGAAACCCAGTAGGAAAACTAAAGATCCCCTCATAGTTCATGTCATGGGTGATTTGTCTGCACTAATGTCGGGTAAAGTTCCTCCAGTTAAATATGGTGATCTCTACCATCCTACTGTCATAGTGCAAATTGAAAAAACAATAATTCCTTGAGTTCTGGTAGACTTAGGCGCTGCTATCAATATTATGACTCTCGAAACTTCACAACTGTTACAACTGAAGAATGAAATCAGAGATACCCCAACCATTCTAGAATTAGCTGAACATTCTACAATCAAAGAGAAAGGAGTCATTGAAAACCTAATCACCTCAGTTGAGTCCTGGAATTATCCAGCTGACTTTGTGGTATTACAACCTAAAACAAAGTTGGGGGGTCACCCTCTAATTTTGGGAAGGCCTTGGCTAGCCACAACAGATGCCTTTATCAACTGTAGATCTGGTTCAATGACAATTTCCAACGGATATGAGACTAAACAACTTACTCTCTACCCTCACGCTACACCTTTTATTAATAATGACAATTCCTTATGGGTGGATTTTGATGATCAAACTACTCAACCTATCTTGAATATCGGACAAGCCTTAAGCCTTAAAGATGCCACTGAGGATGAAGTAATTAATAATTTTATTTGTGAACCCTCCTCTATGACTTCAGAAACACATAATCAAATAGCTGCACTTTTGGAGTCAGATACCCAGGAAAACCTTAACTCTGAAGACCTACCTCAAACATCAGCTACCATCTCTTCTAAGAGTATACCAGTAGAAATTGAACCTGGAAAAACACTGAATATAAACCCCAACTTGACAGTTGCTGAAACACAACAATTAATGAAGTTACTTCTTGAACATAAGGGAGCAGTCGCATGGGACTATACAAATATGAAGGGAATTTCTCCTGAATTATGTACTCATCGTATCTATATCAAGGAAGATTGTCGACCGATCTGCCAATCTCAACGACGAATGAACCCTAATTTAAGAGAAATTCTTAAAGAGGAACTTAAAAAATTGCTTAATGCAGGGTTTATATATCCTATATCTGACAGTGAATGGGTTTCCCTGTTGGTAATAGTTCCTAAGAAAAATGGGAAATGGAGAGTGTGTGTAGATTATAGAGCCTTAAATAAAGCCACTCAAAAAGATCACTTTCCGTTACCATTCATTGATCAGGTGTTAGATAGTTTGTCAGGGAAGAAATTCTTCTCTTTCTTAGATGGTTTCAGTGGGTATAACCAGATCAAAATTGCACCCAAAGACCAAGATAAGACCACTTTTACTAGCCCCTGGGGAATTTTTGCTTATAGATTCCTCCCATTTGGACTATGTAATGCACCAACAACCTTTCAAAGAGCAGTTATAGGAATATTTTCTAATATGATTAATGACTCTATGGAAATTTTTATGGATGATTTTACCCCTTATGGTGTCTCTTTTGAGGAAGCACTACAAAACCTTGAAAATGTACTTAAACGATGTATACAAGCCCACCTCTCCTTAAGCACAGAAAAATGTCATATGATGATGAGTGAAGGAGTAGTACTTGGAAAATTTATTTCAACTCAAGGAATTTAGGTAGATCCATCCAAGATACAAGTCATTAAAGACCTTCCTATTCCCAAAACCCAAACAAATGTGAGAAGTTTCTTAGGACATGTTGGATACTATAGAAGATTTATCAATTTTTTTTCCAAAATAACTTCTCCTTTGTTTGTGTTACTTATGAAAAATGCTGAATTCAAGTGGACTAATCTTTGTCAGGAAGCATTTGATACACTCAAGCATCAATTATCTATAGCTCCTATTCTAAGAGGACCTGATTGGACACTTCCCTTTCATATATCCTTTGATGCTTCAGATACTGAAATAGGAGCTGTCTTGGGACAAGAAGAAAATCATATCCCTTATGCTATCTACTTCATTAGCAAGAATATGAGTCCTGCTGAACTTAACTATACAGTTACTGAAAATGAATTTTTAGCAGTTATCTATGCTATTAATAAATTTTGACATTACATCACTGGCTATTCTACTTTTGTCCATACTGATCACTCAGCTATCAAATATTTAATGAAAAAATCTGTCACAAATGCTTGAGTCACCAGATGGTTACTATTATTACAAGAATTTGATATTACAATTGTAGATAGACCAGGAAAATAAAATGTAGTTGCTGATTTCCTTTCTCGGTTAACACTTGATGATAATACTCCAGTGGATGATTCCTTTCCTGATGAATATTTATTTGTAGTATCTTCTCACTCACCATGGTATGCAGACATCGCTAACTATTTGGTTGCAGGGAAGTTACCACCACACCTATCCCACCGAGAGAAAATAAGAATCATTCAACAAAGTGCTCGGTATAGCTGGATAAGTGGGTGTCTTTTTCACATAGGACTTGATCAAGAAATCCGAAGATGCATTAGAGAAGATGAGGTTTATGATTTACTAAAATCTTGTCATGATGGCCCTTGTGGAGGACATTTTGCTGATAAAAGAACAACACATAAAATTCTCAGGATGGGTTATTATTGGCCCTCACTTTTTAAAGATGCAAAGAAATATGTTCGGGCCTGTGATAGCTGTCGTTGACTAGGTCAACCTAATCATAGAGATGAAATGCCATTAAATCCCTAGGTAGTAGTTGAACCATTTGAAAGATGGGCCTTAGACTTTGTAGGACCCATTAACCCTCCATCAAATAAAAAAGTTTATATAGTGGTCTGCACAGATTATATGACTAAATGGGTGGAGGCTAAAGCACTCCATAGAGCTACTGAAGAAGCTGTTCTAGATTTTTTATTTGAAGATATCTTTATCAGATTTGGAGTGCCTAGAGAATTAGTCACAGATGGAGGACCTCCTTTCACTTCTCATGGTTTTAAATCCATCCTTCAAAAATATCATATTCATCATAGAATGACTACACCATACCACCCCCAAGCCAATGGACAGGTGGAAAGCACAAATAAAGTAATAGAAGCCATTCTCACAAAAATAGTGAAGGAGAACATAAAGGATTGGTCTCAAAGGCTCCCTGAAGCATTATGGACTTACAGAACTACCTGGAGAAATACTACAGGATTCTCCCCCTATGAATTAGTTTATGGGAAAAGTGTTGTCTTTCCTGTGGAATTTGAAATCAAAACCTTAAGGACTACTTTAGCTATTAACCTTGATTTGACTTATGCATAAACAACCAGGTTGCAACAGCTTAATGAATTGGATGAAAAAAGACTAGATGCCATTCACTAGACAACTATGATTCAACAACAAAGAACAAAATGGCATGATAAAACCATCAAGCATAAGAAATTCCAAAAAGGTAATTGGGCTTTACTGTATGATTCTTGGTTTAAAGAATTTCAAGGGAAACTACGTACAAGATGGCTAGGATCTTACGAAGTGGATACTGTTTTCCCCAATGGAACAGTAAGGCTCCTAACAATTGATGACTCTAAAACACCATTATTAGTGAATGGTCATCGACTTCATCTGTACCAATGCCCCATTTCCAAAGAAGATTTTAAGGCCACATGTGTGGCAGATTCACGTTATCTCTTTTTAGAGCCTCCTGCCCCTCATTGCAATTAATTTTGCTGAATTTTATTTCTTTAGTATTAGATTAAATTTCTTTTACTAATAATCCCTGCCAAGGAATGGCATGTTACAATTGATTATTTTGCAGATTCTCGATCCAGAAAAGGCCTACCAAGAAAGGACAATATTACTACAAGCAGATCCAAGCTTCATTTTTTGAAGCATTGCTCCCTCTTTCTTCAATCCATTTCCCATTCAACATTCCCTTCATTCATCCTTCTTTATTTTTCCTTTCCATTCCCTTTCCCCATTTTTCCCATCGTTGAAACACCACTCCTCAACAACATTTTTCCTCATTGCTGAAACACCACTGTTTAGCAACATTTCTCCCATTTTCCCCATTGCTGAAACACCACTCCTCAACAACATTTTTCCTCATTGCTGAAACACCATTGTTCAGCAAAATTTATCCCATTTTCCCCATTGCTGAAACACCACTCCTCGGCAACATTTTTCCTCATTGCTGAAACACCACTGTTCAACAACATTTCTCCCATTTTCCCCATTTCTGAAACACCACTCCTCAACAACATTTTTCCTCATTGCTGAAACACCACTGTTCAACAACATTTCTCCCATTTTCCCCATTGCTGAAACACCACTCCTCATCAACATTTTTCCTCATTCTTCCCATTGCTGAAACACCACTATTCAGCAACATTTCTCCCATTTTCCCCATTGTTGAAACACCACTCTTCAGTAAAATTTCCCTCATTCTCCCCGCTGTTGAAACATCACTTCTTCAGCAGTATTTTCCATTGTTAAAACATCACTCTTCAACAAACATTTTTCCATTCTTTTCCTGTTGCTGAAACACCACTTTTTCAAGCATTTCCTGTCATAAAAACATCTTCTTCAGCTCTTTCGCTCTCACTTCTCCTATTTTCATACTACATTCTGTCCTTTCACTACCTTCTCCCATGATTAAACAAACCCTTGATACAATTCCTCTCATAAATCCAAAGTCTCTCCCATGGTTATGACAGATCTATTATGGACAGGCACTATATTTTTTGAAGCACGAATCAAAGGTAAAGATGAGGTATGTAAAATTTATATGTAAATATAATTGAACTATGGCTAATCAGAAGATCCCGATTCATTCACTTAAAGTCACTATTTTAGCCATAGTTNGGGGGGGGGGGGGGAATATCGAAATTTTATTCCATCATTTCACACGAACCGACTACCGTCACTTCTTTTTACCCATCATTTCATTTTTTTTTCACCATCATTTGCATGCCCTCATCCACAAAACTTACTCTATTCGGGTGCGGTTACTTGACTCTCTGACTGTGCATTCTACTAAGATGAATAGCTATATGAGGTCCTGTTATATGATACGAACCCGCCACGACAACCCTGCTAGAATTGTATCCAGAATTCTACCAAATCTTTTAGCAGACAGGCTGGCTGGGTTATTTTCAGAGGCTCTAGGGATTTGATCAACAACATGTTCTTCAATTTGCTTGGAATCTTCAACAATACCATTCTATTGTTCAAGGGGTTCGGATTCCAGTCACAGAGGATGATATCGCATAGGTTTCGGGTCTTCCCGTCACTAGCATTCGCTGGTTCAACCACAAACACATTATCCTTAATGCCCAACAGGACTTTCTCTTACCAGGAGAACAAGTTGAGCCTAAAGGCCGGGGTGTTCGACTTATCTCATTGCCGCCTCCTTGGGTTAAAGTTGCAGAGTTTGTCAAGAACTACCTTACCTGTGAAGGCTGATACCAGGTAGTTTGCCAGTCCGACTTTGTCATATTATCTCATTTACGACATACTAGACTGGTCAACATTCCTTACTATCTACTCGGATGTCTTAGAAATATGTCGCATTATATTAAATAGGCTAAAAATCCAACCCTTTCACTCACCCATCATCATCTCATTCAATTTCTCATCCAAAAGGGTTTTACCCAACAAAACCCTCTCCTAAACAACCCACCCATAAACCCTCAGGAAGTTGTTGAACATTATGAAAATCCTCATGAAGAGCAACCACAGAACCTTCCTGACTTTTTGGAAATACCTATTAATCCGCCTACAGACCCAATTGATCCAATTAACCCTCCTACCATACCAAGTCCGCCTCACAATTTACCAGAATCATCTACCTCTACTGTTCATATCCTTAGCGATGATTCTGAAGAAGATAAACCTGATAACCCTCCTTGCCCCATCACTGAGGAAAAACCCACACGCAAAAGAAAGAAGCAAACTACTACGTTTCCTTCCTTTTTACCAAAAAAATGAATGAGGGCTTCAACAAAACTAGCCACTACTTCCATTACCCTAAACCCCCAACCCATTTTTCTAAAAACCCATACACCTCCACCCTCCCAAATCCCATAATTTTTACCTGTTCAACCTACGAGCACTGAAACACAATAACCAGAGGCCCAAGGTGCTGCGACATCATTTTCTTTACATCAAGTAGCTGTCACACAAGAACCAACTACCCATTCAGTAGCTGTCACACAAGAACCAACTAATCATTCAATAACTGAAACACAAGAACCAACTATAGCTGTTACACAAGAACCAACTATAGCTGAAACATAAGAACCAGTTGTTGAATTCATTACTGAAATACAAGAATCAGATGACCTGGGTGCTGCAACAGTAGTTGTCACACAAGAACCAACTACTCATTCATTAGTTGAAACACAAGAACCAGCTATAGCTGTTACGCGAGAACCAACTACAGATGAAACACAAGAGCTAGCTGCTGACCTTATTCCTGAAATTCAAGAATCATACGCCCAAGATGCTGAAACACTATTTTCTTTACATCAAGTAGCTGAAACACAAGAATCAGTTGCTGATTTTGTAGCCGCTCCATAAGAACCAGCTACTAAGGTTGTGACCATTACACAAAAACCAGTCACCCCTCCTGATACACCGATGACAGATCAACAACCAGAACCAACAATAGCTTCTCTCTTACAAGAGAATGAGTTTCTGAAATCAGAACTGGAAGCTTACAAGAAAGAGTTGGTAATGGCAAAGGAAGCCTATGTCAGGAAACTTAATTTGTATACCTTGGCTCGCGTAGTGGCCATGGCAGAGAAAAACACAAAAGATGATCAGTATAGAGAGTATATGTGCAGTCAATGTGGGGATATTTATGATAAACCAGGCTACAAAGTGGTTCAAATTCCAATACCTGGAGCTTCCCCTGCACCTACGAATTTTGCAGTTAAAAAAGTGGAACGCCCTACTATTACAGAAGAACTAGAAGGACCTTCAAAAAATCCAAAAAGTAAAGATAATCTACAGGAACCTTGGCCTGCAACAACTGTTAAATCCGAAGCTCCTGTTTTTATTAGTAAAGCTATTCAAACGCTGCCTGTTGATGAACCTGCCCCTCCTGTCAAGATCAGTACCCCTACTCTTATGGAACAAGCCACTCAGACTCTACCGCAACCTACCACTTACGATGCTGAAACAAAAACTCTGCCTATTGATGAACCTGCCCCTCCTAGCAAGATCAGTACTCCTACTCTTGTGGAACAAGCCACTCAGACTCTACCTGAGCCTACCACTTGTGATGCTGAAACACAAAATCAACCATGGAATGAGAAGGTAATAATGGACAAATGGAAAAAGGAGTCTGCTATTACACAGGACCAAAGTTTGCAGGAGCATAGACTACTTTGGCTGAACCACATTTATTCAAACTGGGAAGTTTTGGAGCAAACACACCAAGAATATCGTGCCCATAAGAAGCAAAATGAAGAGTTAAAAGGAAAATTGTTCATGATGTTTGATTTGGTACAAAAATTGTTGGCTGCTAGGAAACCATCCTCAAACTACTCTCTTTTCCTTATAGAATGACTTACATTTTTTTAGATTAAATCAATCAAAGAAGGAAGACCCTATGCAGTGCTCAAACTAGAATATTTTGTTCAAACTTTTGCAGAAGCCTCTACTATTGATCAACATCTATTATGTGAGGTATATCTTCATAATGAGGACATCCCTGAGAACATACAGCTTAATCTTAACCCTCTTGTTGGTGATATCCAGATTCAGGCACTCGTCTCCTTCCTTACCAACCAGATTACATGGAAGAATGATTTTCTAGCTGCCAATCATAATGAAGATAACCGTCTCCTCTGGATATGGCCAGAACCACAGAACGATGCCACCCTTGTTGTAGAATATTACCAATTTTTGAAGAAACCAGGGATGACTCAATACATAAGGCAACTACAGGAAACAGTACTTCAGGATTGTCAACAGTTTATTAAATCCATAGAGACCGCTGCCCTAAAATAAAATAACATGTTTTGGCAACAATCTTCTGAGAAAAGGCATAAGCACAATCCCTTTAGTCTGACCAATCTTGAGACAACAATCTCTCGGGTACCTAGTTACATCAAATGTGTCCAACAATGTGCTAAAAATTGGATAGGTTATCAGTTCCATTTTCCCATTCTGTGGATGCCAACAGAGAAGTATAAAATTCATCATAATTTGCCTAAGAAGGTTGAAGCAACAGCCTGGCAAAGGCTACAACGTGTTCAAGGATTTAGAGCTCCAACAAACAGTACTTTCCATAGCTACTGCTTAAGTAATTTGCATGCTCAGAGTCGGTATCCGGATTCTGATTCAGATTGAAGTTGCCTGAGGAAACCTTTTTAGTTGGGGGGGATGTTAGGACCCTATAATCTATCTTTTTTCTCACACTTTTTTTCTATAATTACATCCTTTTCCCACTCATATTTAAGCCTACATTATCACCTTAATCCATTTTCCCAAAGGTATATAACATTTCTTCTCTTTTCTATATATGTTTAATTTGTTTTACATGTAATTTTACAGTACTCTCATACTTAGCCATTAATTAAAAATATATAGTTGTTGAAACAGTTTGAAGACTGCAGTTAATATATCATTGTTGCTTGAAGACCATGTTGCTGAAACAGTCAAATAGTACGCAGATCCCGTTGCTGAAACAGTCTGTGATTTGTGATGTCGAAACAACATTTCACATACAACAATAACAAGAAGGAGTTGTTACACTGGCCGCAACAGTTGTACCTTAAGCCAGTACCATTACAACCATCGTTGCTGCTTGAAGACCACGTTGCTGAAATAGTCAAACAGTACGCAAATCCCATTGCTGAAACAGTCTGTGATTTGCGATGCTGAAACAATATTTCACATATAGCAGTAACAAGAAAAGATAAATAAAGGAGTTGTTACACTGGCCGCAATAGCTGTACCTCAAGCCAACACCATTACAACCACTGTAACAACATTTTGCTATGGAAGATCAGAATATCCTATTCCAGCATAGAAGATTAGATCAGACTAAGAATATGATTTGTACGTACACATGTAATTTTATGCTTAATTGTATTAAGAGGATTCTCCTCTTTAAATAGGGAAGAAATCAATATTAGAGGGGGATTACGAAGGGCTTAGCTAGAAGCGAATTACAGAGAAGGAGCGTGTTCACTTTGGATATTGTAACTTGTCACATTTGACAGATGAATAAAAGATCATTCTGAGCATTCCTTCTTAATTCCTTTTATTTCTAGGGAATCTTGTGAGAAGGAAAGGGCCCAGCTTCTTCACAAGATTCACCCATTAGTTTCTGTAGTGTGTTAGTATTGTTTTCATCTATACCTTGTTAAAACTTTGTTTTGTTGAAACTCTTTTTCCACTAATTGTTACATCGTTTTCATACAATTCATTCCTAGGTAATTGTTAATCATTTTGATTGGTAATTCTGTTTGCAGAATGAGTTTATGAAAGTGTGATAGTAAGAGACAGGTGATGAAGATTCCTACTTTGGGGAATAGGGTGCTGTTCTCTGTTACAGAATAGTTCGTCTTCGGTACTTGTTAATCATTTTGATTGGTAATTCTATTTGCAGAATGAGTTTATGAAAGTGTGATAGTCAGAGACAGGTGCTGAAGATTCCTACTTTGGGGAATAGGCTCCTGTTCTCTGTTACAGAATAGTTAGTCTTCTTTGCAGTGTGCTGAAAGGTTCCTTTTTCCTAGGTTGTTGTTTCTTAATGTAATCTAGGATTCTTCTGATGATTATTTTCCTTGAATATTGAACTCTGCAATAGATAGATTGCTTTCACTGTAAATCATAGTAGAACTTCAGTCTATTTAAAGTAAGGTGTGATTAGTTTAAATTTTACTACAACTTTGGATTTCTTTTGAGATTGAGCATATACAGTGTGTGATTGCCTTTGAAATAAACAGACTTCCCTGGGTTGAAAATTTATGTGACACTTGATTGTTTTAATTAATAAGAAATTATAGTGACCAATAGCGTCAACCTCCCCTCCTCTACTTCGGGGATGAATTGACCTCCTGGTCTAGGATCATTCAAGTCCCTGAACCAAATGGTTTGTTGGGATTCAGATGGAACTGATTTAACTTGACACAAGCCCTTTACTTTCTCGGCGTCAGTTATATAGCACCTGCGGATCCTCTCCTTAGCGCCTTCTAATATTAGCGCCAGTAATACTAACTCCTCATGCTAGGATTTCCCCTTGATGTGAACATGGACTATGATCATTGGCCATCTCCCTTTGCGATCCTGTACTTCAGAAATTTTCACGATTTGTTTGCCTCCTCTCTCCCGATTCCCAAATCGACGATTTCTCCGGGACCATATATGCATTCCACGTTCTCTTCACGATCAATGGCTGTGATCAATTTGTGAGTTCCAACTTCATGAGTCCTCTCTTTG
This sequence comes from Picea engelmannii, assembly GCA_009831015.1. Classification (NCBI taxonomy): domain Eukaryota; kingdom Viridiplantae; phylum Streptophyta; class Pinopsida; order Pinales; family Pinaceae; genus Picea; species Picea engelmannii. Next base: position 358,889 of record ML791990.1, on the reverse strand, counting down.
TATCGACTCTGCAATTGTGTATCAGTGAAGTTATGATCTCTCGCCATGTGTCCTATCTCGATGGACGAATGTGATTGCTTCGGCTTCCCCAACTCTTCTGGTATTCTCCTCCTCTCTTAACTTTTCTCCAAAGGGTTCTTCCTTCAAAATTAGTGTATCTTTTCCACGTACCCTTCTAGATCCAATGGTCCGGGTTTCAAATCTCCCTTTTCAACTTCATAAAGATATTTTCTTTCTCTCGACAAATCTCCCTGAAGTTATTTCTCCCAAATCTCTCGATCTGCTACCACCTATCTCCTCCTCGACGATAGATGATTTTGTTTTCTTCGGGACTTCGGCAAGTCCTTGAATCTTTTTCACACTTAGTGCAAATCCTCCTCTCGATACTTAGGTTGTTCTCAAACACCTTCTTCACTCCGTGTAGAGTTCTACGTAGACTCTTCTGTGACTTTGCTTGGCTTGAAAACCTCCATGGTTCCTAGTTCCTTTGTGAGCTTTTCGTGCTCTCCTAGCAGAGTATTGCTCGGCCTCCTGAGATTTGTAAGATGAACTTACGGTCTATCTCAATGCACTCCTTTTGCTTGCCTCAGTTCTTCGACGACGTCTCTCTTATCCTTATGGAAAGGTTTAAGGAATCTCCTTTCCTTTGTCGATGCACTCATCAAAATCCTTCCTTCACCAGAATGTTAAAAAATTCTAGGATTCTTCAACACTTCCAGCCGTGTTTCTTCTATGCACGCTCAAACTAACTTGATGCCCTCCTGGAAGAGTGTTTCAAAGTGTTCAGTAACTCTGAACTATGCTTCATCCCACACAATCTTTCTTTCCAAGGTACTTAACCACCTTGGAATTTCTCCCCGAGTCTGTGAATCAATCTGGTGTTCCCTCCGGGTAGCTTCTCTTCTGACTCCATTGAGTTTAGACATGCACTCCTTGCATCGGCTTACAGACTTTCCGTGCTCTGTTGCGCACTCCTTGCACTTAGCCTTGAGAAATAGACTTAACTCAACTACCTTGCGTATACAAAATTGTATCTCTATCCCCACAGACAATTTCTAACATTCATATACAATTCAAATGCATGTAAAAGATAGATATAACACAACATCCATTACACATAAATTGGAAACAAGAAAAACTATCATTTTCTATTAATGGTGGAATGCCAACTTACATTTGTAGAGTTCGAGCTACAATTAAGTCTCGACTCTCTACATTTTTCGCTTGACAACTCTACCTTAGCTAACCCCGTATCGTCTCCTATATCATCTAACCTCTTTATTTCAACAATACAAATATTTATACAAAAGGGGCTCAATGAGCTTCCCATGCAAGCTAAACTAGTAGTGTCAAATCACCATTGAAAACACATGTATAATGGGAAAATTACAATGATGTAATCTTCTTCGATTCAGATGAAGATCCATTATTTCATCAACCACTTAATGGCAACTTTATCTCCATCTTGTGCGAAAGAAAAACTTGGCTCTTCCAGCTTGTTATCATTTAATGTCTGGATCATGCCCTATATTCTCGAGGAAAAATGAGAGGGTGGTGCCTCTCCTCCCTTAAATATGCACCACACGTGTTAATTAGTTGGCATGTGTTTGTTGGCCCTTGGTTATGAAAGTAAGCGAAGATGGAGTGAAGTAAAAGGAAGCAAGTTGTTGAATGAGGAGATCAAGGATGACAGATCAATAAGAAAGAAGGATTGTGGACAACACAACAAGCGGAAAAAGCCATCATTGGATGCTTTGGAGCATTGTGCAAGAAGGAAGGAAAGACAGGTTGGCGAAGCCTGAAAAACGTGGGTCTAGTTGACCTAGGGTTTTAGACACATAGGGTTTTGGTATCTAGGGTTTGTGACACCTAGGTTTCAACCTAAGGATGTTGGTGAGCTATTTTAATGTATAAATAAGAACCTAGATGAGGGAAGAGGGTTCATTCTAGTAGTTGTTGTTGATGTTATGATTATTGTTGTGTAAGAGAGAAGTGCTAAGTGTGAGAGCCTTCTGGTATTGTAATATCTTCAGCTGGGTGCAGAGATCAGTCCTGCAGCTAGGTGCGTAGGAAGGGGAGAGATAGAGAGGAGTAGAAAGAAGATTTGGTAGCTAAGAGTGCATACAAGAACTGTATGCTTCATCTCAATACATTATAAAGCACAGTTTTGTGGATGTAGCCCTAGAGAGAGGGTGAACCATGTATATCTTGTGTTGTGTGTAGTTGACGCTCTGATATTTGTCATTTAATATGATGCTATGATGATAATGTGTTAGATATTAAATATAACTTGCACAACATATTATAAGAGGGTAAAGAATATTAGATTGTTGTGTGTCAGTCACTTTGAACCCACTTTACATTCCTTCTAGTTGTAGACATCTCTTTCTTGCAACCCCCACATAGTTTCTTCGGGTGAAAATGCATCTTCCTCGCAGGTGTTTTCGAAAGGGCCAGTAGCTAGGGCTTGTTGGTGCGCTCTTGGAGCTGAACCCTAGGTTTGCTCCTATGCCAACAAATGGTTCCGTTGTTGGGATAGGAATCTTCTTGAGGGAATGTCAAGGTGGTTTCCATCAAAGAAAGAGATTCAAAAGTGGATAGAGGATCAAGAAAAGGACTTCGTTGAATCCCAGAATAAGAACCATAATATTAGTACTGAGGATTGGTTGGAGAGATATATCTTTATTGATATACACACAATTTTCTTTGGAGGAATCCATTGGAAGTTATATGAGTGGTTAGCTAGGTTAGCAGATACCCAGTTTGAGATCAGATCTAGACCTTTTGTGGTTTGGATGTCAATGTTGATCAAGAAGGTCAAGAGAGTTGATAATGTCGTATCACGAGCAATAGATCACTGGTTTGATAGCACCATTGGAGGGTACATCACCGATTTTGTTGTTGACAGGGTAGATTCATATAGCCAAGCCGAGAGATACTTCTTCAAGGGACCCAGAGGAAATTTTTTACACTTCCTAAAGTTGAGAATCAAGATGCTATTCCATGAGAAGAACAACTTGAAGATACAGTAGATTGGTCGGATTTGAAAACGTTAATGTTCAAGAATTTGGACAGTGAAAGCGACATAGAGGCTGGACATACACATAGTGGGAGAGCGTTTAGAGAAGTCCACCTTGCGAACTTGTTCAAGAATAACTACGGGGATGAGGGTTTCTACAGTGGAGATGAGGCATATCTAACGGACGAAGAGCATTCAGAACCCGCAAGGGAAGAGGAAGGGAAAGTTGAAGAACCTCATCGGGAAGAGCCAAAAACTTCAGGAACTACACAGACTACTGAAGTAAGTACTATTATCCCTCTTGTTGATTTAGTAACATTAAGAAATCAGAGTAATCCAAGCCACCAGAGTGTTCAAAGAACTGTCACTAGTAGTCCACCACATACTCAGTCAAGAACCCTAGGAAGATCTACGGCAGATGAGATGAGGCTACCTATTTTTAAAGGAGATGGGTCTAAAGACCCTCATCAGCACTGGTTCCTATGTGAAGCTATATGGAATATTAAAAATGTCACCGGCGAAGCTATTAAAAGAACCCAGTTTAGTACTACCTTAAGGGATCGCGCACTGAGCTGGTACATGAAGCTTGTCCAAGGAATTGCACAGCCTAAGTCGTTAAATCAGATCAAGAATGCGTTGATTGCAGAGTTTAAGAAACCCAAGTCAGAGTCACTATGTATTGCAGAGATGAAAGAGATCAAGCAAAAGGTAGATGAACCTGTTTGGGAATTTGATCAGAGATTCAAGACCTTAACCAGCTAACTGAATTTTTAGATCCCAGATGAGCAGAACAAAGAATGGTTCATTATTTCTCTCTTACCACACATTAGAGTTCCTCTGATGAAACAGAATATTGATTCACAGTATGAGGCATTGGAGATCGTCATGAAGCTAGAATCATCCCCTATGGGAGAATCCATCTCAGGTATGAGTCAGATCTTGAGTCAGCTAACTAGTTTGTCTCTGCAGGTCGAAGATATGAAAAAAGACAAGGGAAAAGATAAAAGAGAGCACATCTGGTGTGTCAGATGCAGATAAAAAGGCCATGAAAAGGAACACTGTCACCTATTCCATGAATACTTGGCCTTTGGAGCTCTGAGCGCTTTGAAGCAAGTCACCTTACCCCGGTGCGAGGTATGCAGAAATAGACATCGCCTTGGTGAGTGTTATTACATGCTAAAGTATGTTCAGACACCTACAAATTTGTATTTCATGTTATGTAAGTCTGTGGGGCATGATGATAAGGATTGTAGGGATTACAATCTCATGCATGAAAGGTCAAGAGACATATACAAAATTCAAGGCGAAGTACAACAAGAAGGAAACACTACACAATATAACTCCCCTAGGAGAGGAAACTTCAATCCTCACGATGAATTCATAGGAAGAGGACGAGGAGGAGGTATCGGTCAAGGTCAAGGATAGATAATCTGTTATAACTGCGCACAACCAGGACACCCAGCAAGGGACTGTAAGAACCCTTGTACCACTTGCAACTATTGCAACTCCTTCGAGAATTTTATCGAGGAATGTCCAGCATTGCTGGCTAAGCTTCAGGAAAGACGAGGACTGCAGTATAACCTCGCGAAGAAGACCTCAGAGTTGTTGTTATAACTAGAGGAGGCATTGTTACAAGAGAATATAGACTGACCCAAGGAAATACTACATAAGACTCGGGAGTCAGGACAGTTTAAGAGAAGACTTGTTGGCACAAGGGGCAGACCTGGGGTTCAATGCTACAACAACGCACCAGCAAAACCCTAACTACCAGCCCTTTCGGTAACACTTGTAAAGTAGATAAAGTCTCACTCGAGGTAGAGGCAGGAGTTGTTGCAAGACTCAGGTGTCTGCAACCTTAGTTGTGACACAGATATGTGATTATATCTCTTACAGAGCACTTAGCCTCGATCATTCGTCAATATTCAATCCTTATTATACTTCGCAGATAACACAAAGCATCACAAAATTTACTTATATCTAAGGTATTTCGGCACTTAGAAACAGTAAAACATAACAGATCCAGTAAATCGGCACTAAGCACATTCATACATATAAGATCTAACATTCACACACCTCTAAGAAGAACAAAGAATAAGTAGATCTATCAAAATATATCAAAGCACTTAGCAAAAGAAGGGATAAACACATCAAGAAGAAGCACAAAGCATAACATAGAGATTTATGTGGTTCACCCCCACCCCAGGGCTACATCCACCAACTCTTCTTCTTTATTATCCTCGGCCAATTAGTTACAAGCACAGAGCCTCAAAAACCTTCTTCACATAGGACATAATATCTGCACAGTTCACTAGATCCTTCTTCCTTGCGCTACAACACAAAGCCTTCCACAACTCCTTACAACGACTTGCACTTAGCTCTGTAAGCCTCTTACAATCATGAATAGAGCACTTACAAATATATTAGCACTTACCTTACATCACATACATCTCTATCTCTATATCTATATATATATCTATTTATACATTACTAAAGTGGGCCTAAGTGTGGGTAAACCCACAGGCCGACATCCCTTTCCCATTACATATTCCCAAGAACCCAAAAGGGACCCAAAAGTGGGCCAAGATTCTGCAATCTTCGCTTTATCTGGCACTCAATATTCAAGAGGCTATCGAAGTCCCAAAATAGGTCAACATGACCAAGATTATCCCAAAACTTGGTCAAGGCCCAACAAGCCCCCAAAACTCACCCGTGACTCATCCCGAGTCACTCTGGTCTACGTAATTCTACCTCGAACACCTCAATCTTGGTTCGAGCTGCTTCGAACTAATGCTTTGTTGTGGCCTCTTGATCGGTAAATTTCAGGCTCACTGCATCATTTACTGGTCCTTCTAGGCATTTTTCTGCGGTGATGACGACTTGTTCTAGCTCCGCCCCTTGTCTTTCAATATCGGAAAACAACATACATGCCTTGTCTTGTATAGGTTGGATTCATTGAGTGAATTCCATCACTTTACTCTAGATCCTGTGGATATTCCACTGAGATGTTCATTTTTCGTGAGATCTTTTCATTCTATCTACTGCAGACAGGGCCTTCAACTGCACCTGTAGTGTATCCGCATGTTGTTTTGCTTCCTGGAGTTGCGATTCCGGCATCTGTAATTTTGGATTCTCTACAAGGTTTTCATATTTTTGGGTGCTTTGGTTACTTAGCTGCTTGCACTTGAAGGAAAGAGATTTTAATCTGTCAACTGCACTGCAAGCAGTTTTTTCTCTTTGGTACCTTATCTCTTGTGGCATTTTAGGTACTGCGTGAAGCTCTAGATATGCAATGCGCTGCTGGAGATTATGGACTAATTCAAGCTGTGCCAGCTACTGTGAGGTTCTTTCTTCGGTCTGTACTTTGTACGACAGTCACAGAGCGAAGTTCTTTGTTGACCGCTTCCTTTACCTCCAGTTGCGCTGTCAATATCTGTTCCTTTTCTTGTTGTAGTTGTGCTTTCTCTGCATCCCATTTTGCTTGGAGAGCACTCTTTTCTTGTTCTGCAGTAGTGCATTGTTCTACAAGTACTTCCTGTACCTGTGTTAAATCCTGAGTGGCTTGCACTACTTCATCTTGTGTTTTTCAAAGTCAAGACTTGACTGAATCCGTGATCCGGTGGAGTTGAGCTGGATCATCCCCTGGTTCTGGTGTTCCTACTATTAGAGGTGCAGTGGAGACTGTGTGGCTAGACTGTAGTGCCTGCTGCACTCCTTGGAGCTCTATCTCAATACAATTATACATCTGCTCCTGTTTTGCCTACTGTGTCTCTACTATCTCTAGCGCAACATCGTTCAAGGATGAAATAATGAAATTGAAGTCATTTGTGGTTAGTGTGGTCTGCATCTTAGTCACGAGAGCTTTGGACTTCTTTCGAGAAGAAGGTTTCTGAGGTGAACCCTTCCTCTTCTTTAAGATCTCTACTTTGTCTCTGTGCTTCTTTTCAACTTCTTCTAACTCTTCACCATCACCCTCTTGCTCTGGTGTGATGGAAGCAGTCTTCCCCGAGGAAGTTCTTAAGTATTTCATTGCACTGATCTTCTATTGCATGCTAGGTCCCAGTATATCCTACGCAGTTTATGGACTGTCTACATCAGATATCTCTGCAGGGTCAGTTGGAACAAGGAGGTCCGCCGACCATTCCTTTATGATCTCCTCTAGATCTTCTTTTGTTAATTTATAATAGGACTGTAACTGCTGCTTGTGCTCGTTAGTGCTCACTGTGATGTAGAGAAAGTGTCTGTCTACGCTGAGCTTCATCATGGGCCAAAATCTATGGAGAGTATTCATGGTCATGCATGGTTCATCTTGGATGGATACCTTCAACTAGCTGTAATAAGTGTGAAACACTACATTCGAGTGCCATTTCTTGTTCATGTCGTTCGAGTACCACAGGGTACTAAACTTTGCAGCCAGATGTTCAAAGTGTGTGATGTCTAGGAAGGTTGCACCTTCCAGCATTTCCCATGCAATGAATGCGATCATCATGAGAAGCCATATGAAATGGAATTCATACCCTTGGTCCTGTGCTTCCCTGCAATCAAGCTCTAACTAGTTTACAAGGTATTGTTCCCAATTCATCAGTACACCCTCCGTGCACTTCCCTGCGAGGTCAACTATGAATCTGGTCACTTGGGTGGGCCGATTCTTGTGAACTAACTTCCCAGCAATTAGTTGACAGGCTAGGTGCACTGTGTTGTTATGGATAGAGGCTACCTTGTAGTCGCATGTTCCTTTCTCAACATCGACATATGTTTCTTTAATCTTCTGTGCTAATGCTCTGTCCGTGGTTTTTACAGGATAAAAATCCTGTGGGCCAGGGCCTTGCATGCTTAAGCCTATGATCCGATTGATTAACATCGGATCCACTATGATGCGATGGTTTAGCCATAAATATCCTACATGGTAACAGGATAACAACAACTTAACACATGTGTTCACTTCTTGATGTTGTCCAAAGTGCGGGATCTTCATAAAATTAAGTAGGGTAGACTGCACAAGGTTATGGATCCAAGGTTGGGGGATAATATTTGAATTCTTGCCTTTCATCCTGGTCAGATACTTATGTGGGGCGAGCATACTATAATATTTATAGTCTCCAAGGTTGAAGTCACTAAACTTCAATGCTATTATCTTATCCTGGTCTGTGCGAACTGCGCGTATCCCTTTCAGGAGGTACACAGTGACCAAGGCATAGTCAAAATCTCTAGGCACACTATCTCTGTTCATTGCACTGCTTAGAGGAGGTATATACGTTGGTAGGATGCTTGGAATCAACTTAGCATTCATGATATCGTCTCTATGCTTCGTTCTCGTCTCTGTCGTGATTCTAGAAGTTTCTTCTCTGTGAGCAGTTGATGGAGAAGCTTGGACTCCTCTTTTCGATGATGATTGCACACCTGCAGACATCCTTCTTTCCGACATGACTTTCTTGGTCCTGAGATCAACGATTACTTCCTTCGTAGATTCTTCAAGTGCGCTGAGATCTTCAGACATACGCGCTCGGGGTTAATAATATCGGGTTCATGAAGTAATGTAGACATAGTAATAAGATGGAAAGTAAGGGCGTAGTTATCACTAGACAATCTTAACCAAGGTTGCGAGCTCAAATTCTCGATTTGGCAAAAGTGTTCTTTGTGCATGGTGCGATGGGGTAAAAGGAAACTCAAAAACGGATTTCTTGCAATGGGTATGAAGCTTCATTAACTCTTGTTCTATCCATTATGGTATGGTCCAATGGTCAGGTGGTGAGCCATACATGTTTTTCCAGCCGTTTTGAGCATCAGTCGAATGCATATATCATCCCCAACGGCTATATTGCTTCACCACGGTGAAGTGACCTATGTCATTGTTCTGATATCCTAACGAGGCTCCCATTATGCAAGTATTATTTTTGCGATGCCCCCTCTAGGGCATTCTATAACTTTTCAATCTTAGCCCTCTTCTTACTTATCTTTCTTGCCTTCTTTCCAGTAATCTTCAACTCGGTCTGTCTTTTTTCATTTTGATTCCTATCTTCTTTCAGCATAGTCACTGCGTGCTGTTGAGGTTCTCTCCTAGGAATCAGGGGTAATATTTCTTCTTTGTCTGGGAAAGGTACTTCAGTATTCTGAGGGTATTCCAATATTCTTATAGCTTCGAAATCAGGGTCTCTAATGTGAAATAGCCTCGATCTGTTCTCCTGTTCTTCAATCAACTTTGCGATCCTTCTGGTCATGAATGCTTGTAACTCTTGTTTTTGTTGTTCCAAAACTCAAAATCTTCTTCAGTCAAAGTTTCATTGGCATTCATAGACGTCTGAGTGAGCTTTCTACATGGGTTTACCAATTTTCATCTGAATAGTCTTATTCCTCCTAATGAAGGAATCATAGCAGGACTCCCTATAGCTTCCCATATTCTATTTGTCATGATATTCATCTGTGTTTCCTTATCTAGAACACAATCAATGTCGAAGTCCCATATTCTTACTTTGATGCATTCTTTTTCTTTAAATATATATGATAACCTAACATGTTGGTGATCATTCAAGGTTTCTTGCATCTGTAGCAATACTTTCGCTGATTCTTTTTGGGGTTCTACTATTTCTGGATCTGCCTCTTGGTTCAGATTCATTCCTTCAAGCTTAGCACTCATTCTGGGGCAATCCAATACTTCATGGTCTAGAGATTTACAACAAATACAACTAGGCCTTCTACCAAAGCATTCCTTAGCTAGATGTCCCAGTTTTCTGCAATTGTAATAGAGGGTTAATCCTATCTTTCTTTTAAATGATCCCCAACCTCTTATGTACTATGCACTAGGATCATGGTAACTAAGATGCAACAAATTCTTTCTAGGATCTTGCATCCATTTGTTAGTCCAAACATTCTGTCTATGCATAGGTATAACATATCTATCACTATTCTTATCAAATCTATTCATATCAAACCTTCTTTCATCTATTAATGCCCTAGTTTTTAAGCTAGGATAGACTCTATTAAACATACCTAGATCCATACTTTAGAAACAAAAATTTCCACTTATCTTACATCTACAGGGCACAAAGCTTCCAGATCTAAAATTTTTAACTATTCTTACCTTTATCAGAGAACGAAGCTTATAGATCTTACCTCTTTTCAATTAGGAGTTCTCCACTTTTACCTTTCTTAGAGCTCAAAACATTCAGATATTGTTTCTTTCTTTAGATTCAACCTCTTTTCTTTAGATCAAGCCTCTTTCTTTCAACACAGAGCTTTATAAGTCGAGTAGAATACTGTGCACTAGGGCACAGATCTTTGCACAAGACTTCCAGGTCAACTTTTTTCACAAAGATTCTTCTTCCTTAGTTCCCAGCAATCACGGTTTCAAGTCTCACCAACAGAACCATTTGTTGGCACAAGGGGAAGACCCTATGTTCATTGTTACAACAACGCACCAACAAAACCCTAACTACTGACCCTTTCGGCAACACCTGTGAAGCCGATGAAGTCTCACCTGAGGTAGAGGCAGGGGTGGTTGCAAGACTCAGGTGTCTGCAACCTTAGATGGGACAGAGATCTGTGATTATATCACTTATAGAGCACTTAACATCGATCATTTGTCAATATTCAATCCTTATTATACTTCGCAGATAGCACAAAACATCACAACATTTACTTAGATCTAAGGTATTTCAGCACTTAGAAACAGTAAAACAAATCAGATCTAGTAAATCAACACTAAGCACCTTCATACATATCGGATCTAACATTCACACACCTCTAAGAAGAACAAAACATAAGTAGATATATCAAAATATATCAAATCACTTAGAAAAAGAAGGGATAAACACATCAAGTCGAAGCACAAAGCATAACACATAGATTTACGTGGTTCACCCCCACCCCAGGGATACGTCCACCAACTCTTCTTCTTTATTATCGACGACAATCAGTTACAAGAGCAGAGCCTCAAAAACCTTCTTCACATAGGGCAAAAGATCTATGCATCTCACTAGATCCTTCTTCCTTGCGCTACAACACAAAGCCTTCCACAACTCCTTACAATGACTTGCACTTATCTCTGCAAGCCTCTTACAGTCATGCACAGAGCACTTACAAATCTATTAGCACTTAGCTTACATCACATACATATCTATCTCTATCTTTATATCTATATCTATTTATACATTACAAAAGTGGGCCTAAGTGTGGGTAGACCCACGGGCCGACATCCCTTTCCCATTACATATTCCCAAAATCCCAAAAGGGACCCAAAAGTGGGCTGATATTCCACAATCTTTGCTTCATCTGGTGCTCCATATTCAACAGGTTTTCGAAGTCCCAAAATAGGTCAACATGAACAAGATTATCCCAAAACTTGGTCAAGGGCCAACAAGACCTAAAATTTTGATGCAAAGAAAGAAATACAAATATTTGATGAGGCAAGAAAAGAGTTCAAAGCATATCAAGCTTCTTCATCAAAGACATGACCAGAAGTGAGAGAATATGGAATGCCTCTAGCATTCGACCAGTCTACTTCGCCAAAAGAAGGAAAAGAGGTAAGCAAGCTCATGGAATTTATATATACTTTCATTAAATTGATTCAAGATGAAAGTGTTGTACAAGACAATATGATCTAGGAAAGATAGACCCCTTACTAAATAGGTCATTACACCAAATCGCTAAAAAGAAAAGGACAAATAAGGCATTACACTTGAATGCTCAAATAGGAGAATATGATATAGACTATGTGGTCCTCGACTTAGGGTCGGAGATCAATGTCATGATGAAGCAAACCTGGGCACTGATGGGAAAACCGAAGTTTATCTATTCCCCTATCAGGCTTAGGATGGCTAATCAGCAAGCAGTAATCCCCTTTCGTTTATTTGAACATGTCCATGTGGACATTGACAGAGTAAGGATGTTTGCATATTTTGAGGTAACTAAGATAGTTGATGATAGTTTTCCTTACCCTGCACTGTTAGGAATTGATTGGGTTTTCAATAATTCCACCATGGTTGATGTAAAGAAAATACGTATGACATTTGAAAGAGATAGCCTCAGGGTCATTGCACCTTTAGATCCATACGAAGTTCAACGATACACAAAACCTATCAGAGAATAAGACCACACATATGAACTAGAAAACATATACAAACTAACAGCCAGACAACATGATTACATTAATCGTACAGCCGATGGGAACCTAAGATGGAGAAGTGACAACGCATGTTCATCAGACTCAGAAAAGCACTGGAGAACTGGCAGAATAAAATGTATGAAGTATCTACAAGAATATGTGCTAGATTAACGAGAGAAATTCATTGGATCGACACAACAGTAAGTAACCTACCCAACTTTGATGGTCTGAACCCTTTAGAATCATTCTTATCGGACTTTGAAGCAAGTATAACAACACAACAAATATTGTTGGCAATGGATGAGGCCCTGAAATCCACCCCAACAAGATGGTGGGGAACAAACAAAAACAACATTGTAGACTGGGTACAATGTCGTACCTTGATGACAACAGGGTTCTCAACACAAGTAGAAGGCTATGAAGTTTGGTACACAGGTCAAATCTTCCCAAAGGACCATGTGTGAAGTTGCAAAGAAGCCTGGAGCAACATTCCTCAAGAGCAATGGGTGCACAAATTCATCAACACACTGGACACAACACCTATCAACTGGTGCCTTCAAGCAAAGTTGCGCCTCATCACTGCAGATTGGGAAGGTATGACTTAGAATTTTGTAACTTCCTTCTTATTTGAGATTCAGTATCTGCCAGTAGATCGAGAATTACATACTGTAAGATAGAAATTATTTGAGGAGGTACCTAGCCCCCCTTTAGAATAGGAAGAGGACGAATGGACTATGCCCCTTTAGAAATTGTAAGGTTGTTACAACATCAATGTTGATGAAGACGATGACCCTAGGAAGGTGAACATTGAAGAAATAGAAGGCCAAAGTGATGTGGAAGGACCAGGAGTTGAGATACCATTCATTGGACAACCAATAAAGATTAATAAGGTCAATATTGGAACATAACAGACACTGAAGCTTGCAAATGTTGGAGATTATTGGGATGCTGCTACCATTGACAAGATTACAGAGTTACTGCATGAGTATCAGGACTTGTTTCCAACCAAGTTCACTCATATGAAGGGAATCAAAGGGCCTATGGGAGAGATGAGGATCCATTTGAAACTAGATGCAATACTAGTCAAACAGAGACCCTATAGACAGAACCCTAAATATGAGGAGAAAGTGAAAATTGATCTCGACAGAATGCTGGAAGTAGGAATTATAGAACCTGTCGAAGAATCAGAATGGATTATCCATATGGTGGTACAATACAAGAAGACATGAGAGATCAGGATATTTGTGGATATCAGGAAGTTGAATGATGCATGTTTGCATGATCCATTCCCTACACCATTCACCGACGAAGTGTTAGATAATGTGGGAGGCCAGGAGGTATATTCTTTAACAAATGGATTTTCAGGATACCATCATATATGGATTGCCAAGGAAGATCGCCATAAAACCACATTTGAAACCGAATGGGGATCCTATCAGTATACAGTGATGTCATTTAGATTGAAGAATGCCCCAGCCATATTTTCTAGGGAAGTGGTCGAAGCATTCAAGGACTTTCTGCATAAGTTTCTAGAAGCATATTTTGATGATTAGACTATTTTTAGTTTATTGAAAAATCATATTGAATGTCTAAGGCTAATGTTGGACAAATGCAGGTAGTGTTAGATTGCCTTGAATGTGAAGAAGTGCATATTATTCTCACCATTTGGAGTGATGTTAGGTCATATTGTATGCAAGCAGGGATTGTTGGTAGATCCCTCTAAGATTTCCATTATAGTTGATATACCCCCTCCCACTTCATTCAAACAATTGCGTACTGCGTTGGGACACACATGATACTACAGGAAGTTCATTAAATGATATGCCCATATTACAACACCCATGGAGAAGCTTTTTAATAAAGACTATCAATTTTAATGGACAAAAGAGTGCCAGGAGAGCTTCGACACACTGAAACAAAAAATGGTTACTGCGCCTATTATGGTTTTCCAAGATTGGAGAAAGGAGTTTCATGTGCATGTCGATGTGTATTCTATTTCCTTAGGAGAAGTGTTAGCACAACCTGGGGAAGGAGATATTGACCAACCGTTATATTTTTCCAGCAGGAAGCTATCAACTACTGAGATCAATTACATCACTACTGAGCGAGAGGGGTTAGCCATGGTCTATGCACTGCAAAAATTTTGCCACTACTTGTTGGGAGGACACTTTAAAATGTTTACAGATCACTCTGCGCTAAAATACCNGGGGGAGAATATGCAGATGGCTTCTGCTATTTCAGGAATATGACTTTGAGATCATAGTAAAGCCAGGAAGAATGAACAAAGGTCCTAACCACTTGTCATGGTTGGAACATGGCGAAGAGCCGACCAATTTGGAGGATGCACTTCTAGATGCAGAGTTACTGTCCATTACAAATATTTATGACCACTTCACAGCGATATTCCAGTTTCTATCAATAGGAATGGCACCTAGCGATTGTACAATTCCACAGAAGAAACAAGTAGTAGTATGCACTGCAGTCTTTTCACTTATAGCAGGACAACTATACAAGATGGGACTTGATGAGATATTGAGAAGATGTGTTATGGAGGTAGAGCGACCATTGATCCTTGCAGAATCTCATGAAGGCATCGTAGGAGGACATTACATAGGAAAACCAACTATGCAGAAGGTTATTAGAGCTGGCCTTTGGTGGCCTACCTTACATAGAGATTCTAAAGACTATTACAGAGCCTGCGATGTATGCCAAAGAGTTGGGAAACCATTCAGAAGAGATGAAATTCCATTAGCACCACAACTGACCCTACAAGCGTTTGATAAATAGGCCATTGACTTCGTTGGACCTATAAACCCACCCGAAAATCACACAGAATCAAGATACATAATCACTATGACAAATTACTTGACCAGATGGGTCGAAGAAAGAGTAGTTAAGGACTGTAGTGCAACTAAGGTTGTGTGCTTCATATTTGATGACATCATAACCAGGTTTGGATGCCCAAAGATCCTTATGAGTGATCAAGGAACATATTTTATAAATAAAATAGTTGAAGCCTTGACTGAGGAATTTGTAGTCCATCACTAGAAGAGCACACCTTACCATCCGCAAGCAAATGGGACAGTGGAAGCATTCAACAAGATTTTGGAGACAATGTTGACGAAGATTTGCAGTGTGAACAGGGATGAATGGGATTTGAGAGTACTAGCAGTACTATGGGCCTATAGAACCACTTGCAATAATCTAACAATGCTGACCCCTTTTAAGTTGGTGTATGGTCTTGAAGCTGTTGCGCCAATGGAATATTTGGTACCAAGCCTAAGAATTTTTGCCTTCATATATATGGATGAGACTCGCACTGTTCGCGAAAGGATTGCACTATTGGTTGAACTTGAATAAGACATATTTATAGCAGGATTTCATCAGCAAGTATAGAAAGAAAGAGAGAAGGCTTATCATGACAGGAACATCAAGAAGAAGGCATTTAAGCAAGGTGATCCTATTCTGGTATATGACAGTAAGTTCATAAAACATCCTGGGAAGTTCAGAATGCATTGGCTCAGGCCATATGAGATCACCTATGTTACAGAAGGAGGAGTTGCGCAATTGAAGACTTTGAAGGGAGAATGGAAGGAAGGATTAGTGAATGGGAGTTAGTTGAAATTGTATTATGACAACCAGATGCCCCACAACTCTAAGTAAAATCTTAAGGAAAAGGGTATAGGTACCAAGTGTAGTTGAAACTAGGTACCAGACACAGAAAAGATAGTTTGCACAAGGAAGGAGATGAGGCATAGAGCAGAAAACAGACACTACACTGTGCAATCTAAAGTTGAAGTAAAATAGAAAGGTCAGATCTGAAGTGCCTCGGGACGAGTCACAGGTGAGTGTTGGGGGCCTGTTGGCCCTTGGTTATGAAAGTAAGTGAAGATCAAGGAAGAAAAGGTAGAATGTGATTTGTGTGAAAGACACAGTGACTGTTACTGGGTCAAAGTGAACAAAAGAGTGGAAAAGATGGAGTGAATTAAAAGGAAGCAAGTCGTTGAATGAGGAGATCAAGGACAATATATCAGCAAGAAATAGGGATCATGGAAAACTCAACAAGCAGAAAAATATACCGTTGGATGCTTTGGAGCACCGCACGAGAAGGAAGGAAAGACAGGTTGGAAAAGCCCTAAAAATGTGGGTCTAGATGACCTAGTGTTTTAGACACCTAGGGTTTTGGAATCTAGGGTTTGTGACACCTAGGTTTTGACCTAGGGATGTTGGTGAGCTATTGTAATGTATAAATAAGAACCTATATGAGGGAATAGGTTTCGTTCTAGTAGTTGTTGTTGATGTTATGATTATTGTTGTGTAAGAGAGAAGTGTTAAGTGTGAGAGCCTTCTGGTATTGTAAGATCTTTAGTTGGGTGCAGATATCAGTCCTACAGCTAGGTGCGCAGCAAGGGGAGAGATAGAGAGGAGAAGAAATAATATTTGCTAGCTAAGAGTACAGAAAAGAACTGTATGCTTCATATTAATACATTATAAAGCATAGTTCTGTGGACGTAGCCCCAGAGAGAGGGTGAACCACTTATATCTTGTGTTGTGTGTGGTTGGTGCTCTGTTCTTTTTCATTTAATATGCTGCTATGATGATAATGTAATAGACCTGAAATATAACTTGCATAGTATATTATAAGAGGGTAAAGAATATTATATTGTTGTGTTTCGGTCACTTTGAACCCACTTTACATTCCTTCTGGTTGTAGACATCTCTGTCCTACAACCCCCACATAGTTTCTTGAGATGAGACTGCATCTGCCTCTCAGGTGTTGCCGAAAGGGCCAGTAGCTAGGGCGTGTTGGTATGCTCTTGGAGATGAACCCTGTGTCTACCCCTGTGCCAATAGTGCTAAGGTGGAGTGATGCCTCTGCATCATAAGTGGTTGATAATTACCTCAGAGTTCCAAGTGTTATTTCTGGGTCCTTTCAAAATTTCTTTTGTCCTAGATACTAACTTTTACATTATAATGGATTTACATAAGAAACTGTTTTCCTACAGCACTGGCGGTTCTCGCTTGAAATATTATGAGGTGTTGGTAAATTTGTAACAGACAGCGAACAGGTAGTGTATACTTGTCATTGATCGTGAGTACAGTTGTGGTTGTGGAGATGAGTCAATGACCGTAAGATCCAAGTGCAATACCCGATCATCGTCAGATCAAGGATAACCTACACGCTCTTTAAAGTACAAGGAGAAGTGGGAGTAATCACGATGTGAAAAATCGCAATCTAATCTGAGTCGTCGAGCTAGAAGTGATCTGCACCGTTGATTCTCTACATGGAGTATCGGGGATTGGGGATCGGGACTTTGAAATGTCAAAATCTCTTGACAACGAGAACCCCGAAATCGCGATGTGCGATTTCGCGATTTAATCGCAGCCGCTGAATAAAGATCGCATCTGGACCATCGATTCAAGTCTGTATCAGAGTTTCGCGGATCACGAAATCAAGGAGACAAGAACACAATGCAACATAAATGTTGAAATCGCAATATGCGATATTGCGACACAATCGTAACCGTTGAGCCAAGATTGCACCTGAACCGTTGATCAAACTCCACATCGGAGTGTCGCGAATCGCGACTTTGGAATGCCAAAATATCTTGACATCAAGAACTCCGAAATCGCGATATGCGATTTTGCGATGTAATCACAGCCATTGGATAAGAAGTGATTTGGACCGTTGATCACAGCCCATATCAGATTATCGGGGATCGAGACTTTCAAATGTCAAGAGCACACTGCAACAGAAACTCCGAAATCGCGAAATGCGATATTACGATTCAATCGCAACCGTTGATTCAAGATCGCACCAGGACCATTGATCACATCTCTATACGGAATTTCGGGGATCAGGTTTTGGTATGGACAAGAACATTGAATAGCAGACATCGTGAAATAGCAATACGCGATTTCCCGATAAGGCATATAGCCTGTGGGCCACGTAGGATTCAGTGGAGGACAGGTGTAAGCAGTATAGAGGAAGTTGGGGATCAGCATATCGCGGGAGCAAGGGGTGTATGCACAGTGTCATCGTAAGCCTCAAAACCCCGACGAGAGGTATGGTGGCGGTCACGTGATAGCTGGTCACATGGACCATTGTGTAGCCGGAAGGGGCTAAAGCTCGGGAAAGGAGCACATCAGGGATCGGAGAATCGGGGGTTCCGAGTACATGTCCATCTTGACACTGAAAGAGCTGAAACCCAATTTAAAAGGCAAGAATAATAAATATAATCCAACGGTGTGGATAAACCTTGATTGTGATCGGAGGGTTACCGTTCCTTCTTGCAGTTAATTCCTCTGTTACGAATATGTTAAGTGAAACGGACTCGTGATTGTAAAAGTGTTAATGTTTCAGTTACAGGGACAGTTGTCATTGTTCTTTCCGAAGGAGATGGGAAGTTGAATCGTCTATTCGAGTGTATAAAAGAAGTTGAAACAGACTGTGTCTAGTTGGCTGTTCTGACGTGAAAATGAATAAACAGTAAGAAAAAGAAAATGAGCAGAGGTATAGAATGAAATTGAGCAAATGTGTAGAGTGAGATGAAATGGAGAGCAGAAGCAGAGAAGAAGGACAAACAGAGCAGAGGCAAAGCAAAATGAACAGAAAAAATTGATGCAGAGCAGACCTGCTAAACAAACAGAAGAAGAGAAGAATTGCAAAACAGTTTGTTGAAGATCAGATACAGAGAAAGACAGGTAAGAATTGATTTATCTATGTATTCATTATTTGATATTTAAGGGTGGTTGGGAGGTTCTCGGGAGGAATATTGTCCTCAGAAGTTCAAGTGGGTGCTTGAACACAGGAAGTTGTAGCTTTCATCTGGTTGCAACCAGAGAAACAAGGGTGGCAGGGTGGTGCTAGGGAGAACATGTGTTCTCTGTTATGCAGGTTGGAGCCTGTGTAACTGGAAGTTGGTGCTTCCATCCAGTTGGTGCTCGAACATTCATAAAGTTGGTGCTTCCATCCAGTTGGTGCTGGAATACTCAGGGAGTTGGTGGTTCCTTCTAGTGGGTGCTAGAGAAACCAGAGAGTTGGAGCTCTTGAACAAGTTGCAGCTTGTAAAACAGAGGTAGCAACCTCACATTGAGTTGGTGCTCTATTGTAAATGATGTACAAAACTGCAAAATACTACCTATCATTTCGAAGAAGAAGAAGAGGTTTTCTCCCTTTATGGGTTTCCTCGTGAAAATCTATCTCTGTGTGTACTTTATGTGGGACTGATGGTCTTTACATTTATTGTCAATATGTTGTATATTGTTGATGATCACTTGAAGGAAGATTAATAATGTTTAAAAAGGTATGAAATTGTTTAAGCTTATAAACAACTGATTCACCCTCCCCCCTCTCAGTTGTCTTAGTTTTTCCAACAATTGGTATCAGAGCGGGTTCCTTTTATTTAAAGGTAGATCTGTAAGCTTAAACATGACAAGTCTTGAAGGGACTTCAGCCTCTAAGCCCCCTCTGTTTGATGGAACAAATTTTTCCTTCTGGAAGATTAGAATGAGAACATATTTAATGGCCTTGGGTACTGATGTTTGGGATGTAGTAGAGACTGGATATACAAAGCCTGTTGTGCTAGCCAACAAGGATGATAAGTTAGAGTTTAGTTTTAATGCTAAGGGGATGAATGCTATCTTGAATGGACTTGCTGAAGCTGAGTTTGTAAAAGTGATGCATCTTAATACTGCCAAAGAAATGTGGGATAAACTTATTAACAGTTATGAAGGAAATGAGAAAGTAAAAGGTGCCAAACTTCAAACATACAGATTGAAATTTGAACAACTAAATATGAATGAAGATGAAAAAATTAGCAAGTATTTTTTAAGAGTTGAAGAACTTGTAAATGCCATGAAGGGTCTAGGCGAGACGTTTGATGACTCACTCTTAGTTCAGAAGATTTTAAGATCTCTGCCTGATAAATTTAATCCAAAAGTCTCTGCAATAGAAGAATTAAATGATCTCAAAACTCTGTCCATTGATCAACTTCTAGGAACTCTAACTGCATATGAAATGAGAATTAACAAAGATAAATACAGTACTAGAGAAGCATCTTTTAAATCAGACAAGAATACTGATTCAGAATTTGATGACATTAAGGCAAAATTTGTGAGAAGGTTAAAGAAAGGATCAGGAAAATATCAAGGGAAGTTACCCGTCAAATGCTTTAACTGTGATAAGATAGGTCATTTTGCATCTAAGTGCCCCCATTAGAAAAAGGCTCAGAACTCTGATGATGAAAAGAAGTACAAGTACAAGAAATATAATAAGAAGAAAAGTTTGGTTGCAAATAATGACAATTCCTCAGAAGACATCGATAGTGACTCATCCGGTGAAGATAAGGCAAATGACTTTGTACTCATGGAAAAAGAGGATCATGATAATCAAGGCATAGGTAGTGATGATAATGAGGAAGAAGCTGTGGTGGATTTGGAAGGAGAACTAATCAGCGCACTGGAAGAAATTGATAGACTCAGATTTAAAAATAGAAAGCTAAAACAATTGTTAACACAGTTTGAAAAAGACAGTAAAAAACATGATGAAGATTTTGCTTTGCTGAAAGTGGAATTAGAAGAGGCAAAGAAGATAGAAGACATACTGAAACAAAAATTGTCAGAGAAGAAACTTAGGTGTGAAGCCCTAGAAGAAGAAATAGTAAAGACTAGAAAAGAAATGGAGAAATTCAAAGGACTGTATCATCAAAATCTGCCAAGTATAAAAGCATCAGAAGAATTAACCTCCATTCTAAAT
>ML791990.1:306162-316915 GCA_009831015.1 Picea engelmannii | reverse complement strand
AGTTGTAATTTAGATTAGTAATGTTATTTTAATTATGTCGGCTTTAGGCC
Source organism: Picea engelmannii (assembly GCA_009831015.1). Taxonomy (NCBI): domain Eukaryota; kingdom Viridiplantae; phylum Streptophyta; class Pinopsida; order Pinales; family Pinaceae; genus Picea; species Picea engelmannii. The sequence goes on along the minus strand of ML791990.1, from coordinate 316,865 downwards.
ATTATTTGTAATTATACCTCCTAGTCTCCTATATATATACCAAGGAGACATTTTCATTTTGAATCATCGGGGACTTGAACATTTAAGTGGGGTAAAAGGAGGTTGCCCCCTCGAAGAGGCTTATTATCTGAAATTATCTCTTTTTCAAGGCGTTGAGTACTTTTCCTGAGGTTTTTCTATGCTATATTGATGTTTGGTTCTTAACATGGAACATTCAGGAAGTTGGTGCTTCCATCCAGTTGGTGTTGGAATACTCAGGGAGTTGGTGCTTCCTTCTAGTGGGTGCTAGAGAAACCAGAGAGTTGGAGCTCTTGAACAAGTTGCAACTTGTAAAACAGAGGTAGCAGCCTCGCATTGAGTTGGTGCTCAATTGTAAATGATGTACAGAACTGCAAAAGACTGCCTATCATTTCGAAGAAGAAGAAGAGGTTTTCTCCCTTTATGGGTTTCCTCGTGAAAATCTGTCTCTGTGTGTACTTTATGTGTGACTGGTGGTCTTTACATTTATTGTCAATATCATTTATATTGTTGATGATCACTTGAAGGAAGATTAATAATGTTTAAAAAGGTATAAAATTGTCTAAGCTTATAAACAACTGATTCACCCCCCCCTCTCAGTTGTCTTAGTTTTTCCAACATGAGGGTCCAACGTGAAAATTTCTAATGCTGTTTGGATTTTCTGTATACTAGTAACCTAGCTCTACTTCCAATTTTGTGCTTTTCTTTTCTTATTTACAATAGTTTGATTTATGCTTTCTGTTTTAAAATTTTCCTACTGCTTTTACGTTTCTGTCATTTTATTGTTGTTGTTTTAAACTTTCAATTTGACTTCTGTCATGATTTTGGTTTCCTACCATCTTTTAGTTAACTTGGTCAAAATAATATGTTGGATCAGTTCTGCCACAGTGACACTCCTTCAAAGTATTGTTAGTCAATAACAATCAAGATTACATAGTTGTTACGATGTTTCCCCTTAAAGCACCTTGAATTTGTTATCTACTTTCACTGTTGTCTTAAAAAGAGATTGTTATCTCATGCTTCTACTTTCCATTTCTTCATCTATTTGAGAAATAAAGAGAAAGTCTATTAATTTCTCTCCTTGAAGTAAAGAGTAAAATCTGGTTGAATGATCATGCATATAGGGATAAACCCCTTCATACTTAACATTTCTCATGAATTATTCCCAAATTCCTGGTCATTTTTCCATTAAATATGCTCACTTCCCCCTATTGCATGATCACTCTGGTTATATCTTCTTGATCTATTGTTCTTGGTATGTGGAACCACGAGTTTTGAGTTCTAAATCTGTTGAAAATAAATTTCCCTATGGATTTGCCAGTTTGTTGACGATTAATATCGCAACGAGGATTTCGCCCGCAAAGTATTGCTAAAGCCTATTATTATAAGCTAACAAGATATATAATGCTAGTAGGTGGGACCTCCTTGTAGACTGGAGATCAGATCTAATTCTTATTTCATATTTATGCTACTATTCGACACTGCTTACATGATTCTACATCATTTATGAAATTAGAGTTTTATTGGAAATGAATAAGGCTTGTTATGTGTTGTTTCTAATTGCGACAAGTGAATGATGCGTAAGGCATGTATGTTTTGTTCCAAGCTCTAATTTCATGTTATGATGTCCTATGTTATCCATTACTACCATTACTATCTGTTCCTGGATTCGTTACTTTGACACCTAAACAATAGACATGTTAGTAACAATACATAAGAGCAGTTGAAAAGAGGCAAAATAAATATAAACAAATGCAAAAGGAAAAGATTGAACTATGCTACTATGCTACACTACATGCATTCAAATTAGAATGATCGTTGTTAATCCTAGCTAACAAGCTAATAGCTATGCGATTTATTGAGTTATATGAAAGCATGGTTGATATGTGTTATGGTATAGTTGGCTATGATTAAATGTGATATGGGTGTCGCTCTTGGAAATTAGTGGATTTTGGTTTCGATGCATGGTTTAATTAAATGAATTAATGGATTAGTGGGTTGGTGTGTACTAAGGAATTGAATGACTGAGGGTGGAGGCGATGCGCATTTACTGCACGTCACCCTTACTCCTTCCACTGGCCGCCACCCTAGTCGGGCCATTTTTCAACTGTGTTTTGCTTGGGTTAGGCTCCGACTTTCAAGTAGAGGAAGAACCACTCGGTCAGCTCATGTTTTAAGGTGATTTTGGTTACAGGTATGCCTTTTCACAATCCATGAATCTACTCTGGTTATGAAATAGATATTGGATCGGAGTGTATGGGTCTGTGCTTTCCTTAAGTATGGAAACTGTGTAAATTTGTGATATTTGTATGAAATGAATCCATGGTGGTTTTCATTGCAATAATGGTTGAATTCATAGTGTTATTGGTTGTTGTGACTATTAGCAGCCATAAAGGCCCTCTGTCGTCCTTGTTGGTTTTAGTTGGAGGGTTTCATTTGGTCTAGAGTGGCTGGTTGTCTCCATGCATTCGTATCACCATACCCAGTTATTTGTTGTTATGGGGTTTGCTGGTTTTTGAAACGCCTTGTGTCACTGTGCATTGTTTCACTTGGGTATGGTTTTTTTCATGTTATTGATGGTTGTGCAGTGGGTTATATTGCTTTGTCTCGACTCTTTTTATCTCAACATTGTTATTTGATTGGTTGAGGGATCCACGAGGGCTACACCCTACATGCTCTAAGTATTGTTACAATGCCAAGATGGAGCCTTTGCTCTTCTATTGAGAGTCTCTCCTATCTCGTGAACTGACACCCTGTCTACGAAGTCATTGGTGGTATACCCTATGTTTGCACCAATGGTCTCAGAGGTTCTCATTCTAGTCTCTCTGTGTTGGTCCACAGAGAAAACCCTTGACTTCCCAAGCCTGGGTTTTGATAGAGGGAACCGTTATGGCCTGTCGGGTATACTGATGGTTGTTATGGGTTGTTGGTGTATTATCGATAGTATTTGATTTCAGGCTCGTCTCTGTTGATTATGTTGACAGTGGTGTTTATTTTGGTTTTTAGTCACGACATTGGTTATTATGAAAATCAAATTGATAAACTCAACATGGTAATTTGGTTGATTGGAGAATTGGATTGAATGTACAGTCGTTGTCTCTTATGTTATGATTATTGAATTATTGACCAGGCATTAGTTTTAATTGGTTTAGTCACAGTAAATGTTTCATGTGTGATGTGTGGGTATGTGTGTCATTCCTACAACATGTTAGGTTGAGTTAAGGATTACTGTGATTGTATTTTAATTACCATGGGATTATTGCAATCATGATGTTTGTGGTATGGACATCCACTGTATATGCTATGAATATTATTGATTGCGCCATCAGAGATGGTCACGGGTTTTAAACAAAATGGTTTTGTTGCAAATTTGGTCAATTTATGAAATGAGATTGAGATCGAGCATGATGTTGTTGCCTCATTGTATTGGATTGATAGCCCAACATTGTGGATGTTGAGATTCAAGTAGTTAGACATGACAGTCAAAGAAATGATCTTGCATTTTGTTAAGTGGTCTGTGTATTCTACAACATCGTATGAATTGAAGTGATAAATGATGTATGTGTGTTAAATGAGAAATAAAGATCTTTGCAATTAAAATATGGATCGTTGTGTTTGACTGTCCACTATGTTTCTTTGATGAATACCATACATCTTAGCATAGATAACCATGGGTGTTGTGGCAGTATGGTTTAATTACAATTTAATTGTTTATGGATGTGGTTGATGAGTTGACATTGAACAAAGTGGAAATAAGTCATTGTTTATTCATTTGGGGATTGTTTTAAGATATTAATTGGATAAATGAGAATAACATAGCTCCTCTACGGGTTGTTGTGGAATGCATATTGTATTGTTTTGATGACACTGTGTTAAATATTTGATTATGAATAGTGAGCAAGTAAATGTACAAAATTGATCGAATTATACACAGTAATTAATCATTTGATCACAGTGACTATTTGGTTAGTGTTGGACCTTTTGTGCTTGATATATAATGGTTTTATGGATTACTTAATTAATTTTATGAACAATATATGCTCTCTTTACCTACCATTATTTCACTTTTTGTTAATTACAACTTCTCGCCTTCGCACATTTATTTTTCACTCCCTGTTCTAAAATTTAATTAAAGTCAAGAAGATTTTTGTATTGAAGAAGTTTGCAGTCACAGTTCTTGGTTGGTTCACAGTGATATTTTCTTTAGTTTGAATTGCATTTGATTGTTTATTGTCTTGAGCAGTAACCATGTTTCTTTTTTCACTCATTATATCATGTTTCAATCAATACAAACCCCTTGCATATCCCAGGACCTTTTGTTCACCCCCTGCTCATTGACAACAGTTAAACAATTTATATGGATTGGATTGCATGAGTCTGATATGTTGTTGAGCCAAAGTCTATTTCATATTTTAAGGAGTTTTCATGTATGGTTGTAAAGGAATATTTTCTAATCAATCATGCATGCAGGAATTAGCTTCTTCATATGAGCTAGCCATAGCAGAGGCAATCAAGGGAGAGGTAATTGGAACATAGGCCAAAGAAGGCCAAGATTCTCCATACACTTTGACGCTGACTCACAAGATTTAGGCTAGTTGTTTCAGGCCATATTTTTTAATTAGATTGGGCAAGGAGTGGTCCAGCCTAGGCCTGAAAGGTCCCCCTTCCAAGATCCACAATCCCCTGGTATTCACGTGCCACCTCATGTCTCATTACAACCCGAGGTTCCCGAAAACAATGGATGGCAAGAGATTGTCCAATCGATAGTCTCCCAACATCGTGGCTGGCCCAATTTTTCCTTACCTGCTCCCCCGCCTATTAACCAGATTGTCCAAGATGCACCTGTCCACTCACTATTTCAATCCTCTCATGCTAGCAAAAGGCTGAAATTTGAGGCCCACCATGCCCTTGACAAAGGAAAAGCCAATGCTGCACCTTCCTCACCCTCCAATGGTTTTGATAAATACATGTCTTCCCGGATTCATTTGAGGGACGATTTTTCTCATGTGATCAGCGAAATTAGGCCTAAAGAATCAATGCAGCCAAAGGAAATTTCAAGAAAATCGAAGGGTGACAACAACAATCAAGGAAATATTGCATCTCAAAGTGGGAAATATGGTTTTTGAGTTTTATTTTATTTATTGTTGATAACAATTGACTTTAGAATTTTTGGACAACAAGTTTTCTTTGGATATATGAGTAATATATTTTTTGAAAATAATTTCAAATATCAATGAGATAAATTGTCAAATGTTAATGTGATGATGGGAGTCACAAGGATGGGTGTTTTTCTTAATTAACTAGTTATGTTATGATTTTTAAGGGCTAAAGGGAGTCACAAGGGGTCCCACCTACTAGTTATTATTTATTTAAAACCCTTATTATGATTTATTACTTTTCCCCCTTAACTAAAAAGTTGTTTTAGTTTTTAGTTAACTTAACTAATGAGGTGGTACAACTACTTCAACCAATTTTAATTTTCTTAAAGGAAAAAGGAAAGGGAGGAACAAGAGGAGGATAGAAGGAGAAGCATACCAAGGTTTTCTCTTTGAGTTTATGTTGAGATAGTTCAATTTTCATTCATTCCTTAATTTATAACAAGCCTAATTCTTTTTTATGATAGTGGAGTCTTATTGTAGACAACAATATTCAGGGATGAATTACATCATTCAGACACTTGTTTTTCAGAGGTGTTGATCTATCTTTGATAGTCTATGTAGAATTGTATGTTTGTGAATTAGTTTTTATGACTAACAAAGGCTATTGTGCAGAGTCGAGTGGGAAGAAATTTGTGGCAAGCTGATCTAGCTTTTAGAGTTCAGTTTTTGATTTTCTATCAGAGGTCCTTTTGTATGTTCCATAGGGGATGTCTAAGTTTGACTTTGGTCTGAAATTTCTGCATTAGATTTTGTAAAGAGAATGACTCTTTGGTGAATTGGAATGAAATAAAGGATTTCATTATGTCTCATTTGTCTTGATTATCATGTTGGTTCCTTACTTATGTCTTTACATTTGTTTTCAGCAACTATTATATTCAAAAAATCATATTAAAATGAATTTTCAGCAAGCTTTTATTTGTGAATAGACTAGCCTAAGAACTTGTAATTGATACGTGTGACTTAGGGTTTTATATTTGATGGCTATAAACCTAGGGTGACATTCCCATATATTTTTCTTTAGCCAAGCATAATATAAAAATGCTTGAGTAAGATCATTTCATATATTTTCCTCAACATCCTCGTATTTATAATTTCATGGAGCTTCCTCAAGGTGTTACCTTTTAACCATCTTAACCCACTTTCCTTATTTTAGGGTTAACCGACTTATAATTTCTCCAATAACTTTATTATTGAAATAATTTATTTTATATCCACTTTGACTTATAGTAAACTCATCACGTCACTTTATTATTTACCTTCTAAAATATCTTAAACCACTTTGACTACTTTAACCTTTTGGGGCTTCTAGATGACTCATGAGGGTTCTCCAACTTCACATGGCCATAAATATCTAACCATGAGGAGTTATGTGACGTTCCACATACCACCGGAAATTGCATGACCTGTACTATACATATAGAATAGCTTTTCCTTCAAATATAGAAAAACTCATACCATTATCCTTCAAACAAACTCTGGTCCATTACCCAAACCTTGGTTCTCCAGATTTCATGGCCATCGCTCTCTAACCGTGAGGATTTATGTGACGTTTCACATGCCACCAAAAATGGAATGACATTTAATATCCATATAGAACAATCTTACCTTCAAATATATTAAAACTCATACCATTATACATTAAAAAACCTTGGGTTCATTACCCAAACCTTTGTGATACCAGAATTCTCTACAGGACTTTCTCCAAGGGTTGACATCAATCACTAAGGGTTGACATCAATCACTAAGGGTTTACATCAATCACTAGGGGTTGAAATCAATCTAGAATATCAGTCTCCAATGGTTGAAATCAATGACAACCAAAAATACATACCAATTGTCCATCAACCTAATCCAATTGTCTGATAGTTAAAGGGAAGGAAGTACTATTTCTTCGGGTTGAGAGTTACATTGTAAGATTTTAACTAGTTGTGGAAGAAAAATTGAGAAAGCAACAAGTTGCATGCTTGTATCTGGCATTGATGAAAGTGAATCACAGAGTTATGTGGTAGTCACAAGGAAATTTTTTTCTAGATATGGAATCCTAGATGATGAATATTTAGTTAGGGCCTCAAATAATGACTTTCCCTTAGTCGATGCAACACTTGTAGTTTTTTTCTCCCAGTCACCCACTACTCTCTTCTCTTCATTCTGCATAAAAAAATTAATCAACAAATAAAAAATTAAGTTGTCAGAAAGAGAAATTAGTCAACAAACTATTAAGTTATTTATGATATAGAGTGCATCTAATCAAAAGAACAAAGTTTGAATTGAGCTATTGAGAACACATTTTGAAAGATAAAATTATTAGGACCCAGCCGTGAAACTTGAAAAGTTTTACTTTGATTTATAGCACAAAATTATTTAAAATCTATCTTTGTATCAATGACAAAACCCACGCATTCATTCAAAATGATGTTGATATTGAACTAGGTTACAACATCATGTGGAAGGATTGACTAAATAGCTTATCAAATAATATGTTATGTTATCAAATAACATTGATGTGCCATGAGCATACCTATCTCTCCACAATATCTTCTAGTGAGGTCATTTTCCTTGGAAACAGGTCTAGGTGATGAAACCATCAGTGCTTTATATTCAAGGATAGGTGCAAGTTCTAAGGGATTCTAATGGAACAGATCACTCACACTTATGAATTCTTGGCCAAAAAGAACCTTAGAATTTTACTTTGAAATTGAATCAGGGATTTGAAGAAAGAGAAATGATACAATCTCTTCTAACTTTTACCATACATGGTTTTTATAATTCCAGAATCTATGGTCAATCAATAATCTTAATCAATTATTTTGTGTTCCCTTGTAACAAATTTTCATGCAATTGATTAGATTTATGTTTACAGGGACATTTTAGGCATCCAAATCTAAGAATGTAAAATCCATACCTAACCAAAAATTTATAGCTCCCGACCATTTGAAGAGGTTGTGTATATTATTTAAAACATTGAAACACATAGAGGGGACTTCTAGAAATGCAAGGCATCAACTCATAGCAATCTTGAACATGGTTTGGCTTTTTGAATTCTAAATATAGTATAATCTAGAAATGTCCTCCTACGTTGTTTTCCAAATTCTATCATCCCAAACACCTTCAAATTTGCACATAATGAAATATTTGAAATATAAAGGAACATCAAAAGAGGCCAATATAGTTGATTCTTTTGATTACTTTTTTGTCATATGAGTCTGGAATGTCATCATATCCCTGCAAACAAAAGTCATAAATTGTTAGTCCTTCACAATCAATTATATATAGCCAAACCCAATGTCATTTGTGCCTAAAAACTATAACTATACAACATATTCTTAAGATCAAGAAGAAACAAAATAAGGAACCAAAAAACAAGTAAACTACCTTCCATTAATTATGAAAATTATAAAAAGTAAAAGTAGTAATCAGAAAAAATGAAAATAAATTAGAGCCTCGATATCCATACATTAGGATTTTTGTCTTATGTATCAGCAATGTATTCTTTGTCTTCCCAGTCTTTTGGTTACATGTACTCAAAACCTCATTGTAAGGAAATGATTTCATACATTGAGAGAAAATATGCACAATTAGATGCAATACATTAGGCTATACCTTTTTGGAATTAGGATCCTTAATATCCATTTATATGGTTTGTAGGTTAACATTATAGCCTACATATCTACAAGCGTGTAGGTTGTAATGTCCACTTACATGTCTGTAGGATGTCATCTCATCCTATAGGCCTGTAGGAGAATGTTATAGCCTACATCCCCTTAGGTTTGTAGGTTGTAATGTAGACCATAATTTAGACTACAAAATCAATTTCTCATGATACAATGATATACGGTAGGTTACTTGGAATTATTGTCTACACTTCACTATTTAAAAATATGTGGCATCAAGATTACTGGTAGAAATGATCATTTCCAACATGCTTATGAACCCTTAAGACAACATCTCATTTATAAATTCTTTCAAACACTTAGCATGCATTCTACAAAAAATATCATTTAAGAATTCTGAAAAAATACCAAATAAAAAATGATGAAATTTGGGTTAAATAAGGTTAAAAATTATCCAACAATGATGTATCCAATTTAAGAAGGTTCCAAACATCGCAAATACATATTCTATATCAACATGAGGTAAACCACTAAACATTAAATAAAGAAACGACTAATCCATATGGAGTTAGCACCAGAAGTTTGATAGGATGGGACATCCCTCTTAAAATGGAGATTACGTACACGATAGAGATGCAAGAAAAATATGTTACAACCAATCTAGGACAGTGATGATAAGTACATACACATGATTTGATAAGGCCAAGCTATATTTCTTTAATAAATGTTTTCATTTTTCTATCACGAAATCCAATGGGTCAATACAGAAGAGAATGGAAATAGAAGCCATGTATCAAAGCTCTGCATAATTTTTATAGAATATTGAATAAAATGAATCTATTTTGTTGGGTATGTGTTATATTATTTGCATTAATAGATATAGTGTGCACTACATTGCGTTGGGTAAGTGGGGGTTTAGGGACAGTGCCCCTGAGAATTTTTTTCCTTTGGAAACGTGTCACATTTGTTGCCTCATTTTTCATGTCGCCTCAATTTTCATGTCCATTGTTGTGTGGATTTTCGGCACATGGTTTTTTTCTGATGGTTTTCTATTTCCGATTATGGGATTAGGATTTTTGACTAATATAGGTCATTGCGTTAGTGTTTTCGATGTCGTTGGCTCCTATATGTATATTGTATTGTAAAGAATGTATCACTATGGATGAATATAGAATATGTTGGTTTTCTTGGTTTGGGTTTCTAGGGGAAAAATATCTATGTAATGTGTGTATTTTCCATTGTATCTTTTTTTTTTTCTTTTATTGAAAATCTATTTGCATTAAAATATTGTACAAGGTTAAAATATACATATTTCTACAATCATTATGTGATGGTGGTGTTGATACTGAGAGGGGGGTGAATTAGTATCAAGTACAATTTAAAACCTTTTTCAACTTATACTTAAACCATTCAACTATATCCAATGAGAAATGAACAATAGTATAAGAGTTACACCAATACACCATAATACACCATGCACAATATATGAGAAATAATCAATAGTTTATTGTTCAAGGGAAGTAATGACTTCCAAAGGTAGCTACGGCTTCCAAATGTAGAGGGAGGAATAAACCTCCAAGAGGAAGATACAATCCTCCAATATCAATAGAGAGTTGAACTCTCCATCCTTTCCCCTTACTTCCACCCAAGAATATATGAGATATAATAAAACTTTACATTAAATCATCACCATCAACTAATCATCACATAGAACCTGATAATGCTTCCTGAGACTTCTTCAATTTATGCAATTCTTCAATTCTTGGAGTACACTGATCCTATAGATAATATTACTCAATGTATTCTTTGAAACTCCTCCAATTTTCACTCCTTGAATCCTCCCCAAAAAGAGGTTATAGAAAGAATGGTAGACTTTATTCAATTCTGGTCTATTCAGGAGAGTGAACTTGCACAT
>ML791990.1:292096-304963 GCA_009831015.1 Picea engelmannii | reverse complement strand
AAGAACATCCACTGTCTATGTACCATTCATCTTCTTCTTTACATTCTTCAGCAGTCAATGCTATTCGACAATCTTCATTGTTTGGAATCTCTTTCCTTCTCCATACTGTGGTTGGCATAGGGACATATTCATTCATATATCTGTAATCTCATGCTTTGTGACCAAGATAATTGCATTTGTAGCATACAATATTTTTTTCCATCAACAGGTAAAATGAATTATAACTTCTGTTGACAAATCCACAATTATTTCCATATCTTCTGTTTACACCATTCATGTTTCTTGCGTATTTGTTCCTTTCATTGATTCTGCAATTAATTGCCTTATGTCCAAAATTTTTGCAAGTATAACAATGACCAAGAAACAAATTTTGATAATCAACAACAACATGACTATTTCTTTCGGGATAGGAATTCTTATAAAAGTCACTCCATTCCTTTCTACCTTCTTTGCAATATGATATATTGTATGTAAGATTCATTTTTCTACAAATTTTACCTAGTTGAAATTCAAATTTATCTGCACCAAGTCATGCTTAGCATTTGGACCAGGGCCACCTCCTACACTAAGTAGTCAAATCATTGCACAGAGGGGGTCCATTTTCCCAAAAAAAAAGGGGTATCATACATCAATTTTGTGTCTGGAGATGTCGTTGCCTTAATATTATATTATTATTATTATTATTATTATTATTATTATTATTATTATTATTATTATTACTCTTATAAACTTCACCCCCCATTTGTAATCATTAATTCCATCATGAATAGAAAAAATAATTTATACTCATTTATAAATCCTACTTAAATAAGGAAAATAGTTTCATATAATTGCAAAGGAATTTTTGTGACTTGTCATGATCCACACTTTACTGCAACCTAATCTGTTAGAGTTCTCTTTCTTGTATTTCTTGCAAATCCAATATTTGTCGTGGTGGTAAGGCACCATACTGCTAATAATTTTTCTCCCGTGATCAACGAAATTAGGCCTAAAGAATCAGCACAGCCAAAGGCAATTTCAGGAAAATCGAAGGGTGACAACAACAATCAAGGAAAGATTGCATCTCAAAGTGGGAAATATGGTTTTTGAGTTTTTTATTTATTTATTGTTGATGACAATTGACTTTAGAAGTTTTGGACAACATGTTTTCTTTGGATATATGCATAATATATTTTTTGAAAATAATTTCAAATATCAATGAGATAAATTGTCAAATGTTAATGTGATGATGGGAGTCACAAGGATGGGTGTTTTGCTTAATTATTTTTAAGAGCTAAAGGGAGTCATGAGGGGTCCCATCTACTAGTTATTATTTATTTAAAACCCTTATTATGATTTATTATTTCCCCCCCTTAACTAAAAATTTGGTTTAGTTTTTAGTTAACTTAACTAATGAGGTGGTTCAACTACTTCAACCAATTCTGATTTTCTTAAAGGACAAAGGAAAGGGAGGAACAAGAGGAGGATAGAAGGAGAAGCATGCCAAGGTTTTCTCTTTGATTTTATGTTGCGATAGTTCAGTTTTCATTCATTCCTTAATTTATCACAAGACTAATTATTTTTTATGACAGCAGGGTCTTTAAACTGTAGACAACAATATTCAGGGATGGATTACATCATTCAAACACTTGTTTTTCAGAGGTGTTGATCTATCTTTGATAGTCTGTGTAGACTTGTATGTTTGTGAATTAGTTTTCATGACTGACAAAGGCTATTGTGAAGAGTCGAGTGGGAAACAATCTGTTGCAAGTTGATCCATCTTTTAGAGTTCAGTTTTTAATTTTCTGTCAGAGGTCCTTTTGTATGTTCCATAGGGGATGTCTAAGTTTGACTTTGGTCCGAAATTTCTGCATGATATTTTGTAAAGAGAATGACTCTTTGGTGAATTGGAATGAAATAAAGGATTTCTTTATGTCTCATTTGTCTTGATTATCATCTTGGTTCCTTACTTCTGTCTTCACATTTGTTTTTAGGAACTATTATATTTAGAAAATCATATTAAAATGAATTTTCCAACAAGCTTTTATTTGTGAATAGACTAGCCTAAGCACTTGTAATTGATACGTGTGACTTAGGATTTTATATTTGATGGCTATAAACCTAGGGTGACATTCTCCTCTATTTTTCTTTAGCCAACCATAATCTGAAAATGCTTGAATAAGATCATTTCATATATTTTCCTCAACATCCTCTTATTTATACTTTCATGTAGCTTCCTCAAGGTGTTACCTTTCAACCATCTTAACCCACTTTCCTTATTTTAGGGTTAACCGACTTATAATTTCTCCATTAACTTTATTATTTAAATAATTTATTTTATATCCACTTTGACATATAGTACAGTCATCGAGTCACTTTATTATTTACTTTCTAAAATCTCTTAAACCACTTTGACTACTTTGACCTTTTGGGGCTTCTAGATGACTCATGAGGATTCTCCAACTTCACATGGCCATAACTCTCTAACCGTGAGGAGTTATGTGATGTTCCACATACCACCAAAAATGGAATGACCTGTACTATCCATATAGAATATTGTTTCCTTAAAATATATCAAAATGTATACCATTATCCTTCAAATAAACTTTGGTCCATTGCCCAAACTTGGGTTCTCCAACTTCTCATGGCCATAACTCTCTAACCGTGAGGATTTATGTGACGTTTCACATGCCACCAGAAATGGAATGACATGTGATATCCATCTAGAACAGTCTTACCTTCAAATATATTAAAACTCATACCATTATACATGAAAAAAACCTTGGCTCCATTACCCAAACCTTTGTGCTACCAGAATTCGCTAACGGACTTTCTCCAAGGGTTGACATCAATCACTAAGGGTTGACATCAATATAGAATATCACTCTCCCATGGTTGAAATCAATGACAACAAAAAATGCATACCAATTGTCCATCAACCTAATCCAATTGTCTGATAGTTAAAGGGAAGGAAGTACTATTTCTTCAAGTTGAGAGTTAGGCTGTAAGATTTTAACTAGTTGTGGAAGAAAAATTGATAAAGCAACAAGTTGAATGCTTGTATCTGGCATTGATAAAAGTGAATCACATAGTCATGTGGTAGTCACAAGGAAAGTTTTTTCTAGATATGGAATCCTAGATGATGAATATTTAGTTAGGGCCTCAAATAACGACTTTCCCTTAGTCAATACAACACTTGTAGTTTTTTTGTCCTAGTCATCTGCTACTCTCTTCTTTTCATTCTTCATAAAAAAATTAATCAACAAATAAAACATTAAGTTGTCAGAAAGAGAAATTAGTCAACAAACTATTAATTTATTTATGATATAGAGTGCATCTAATCAAAAGAACAAAGTTTGAATTGGGCTATTGAGAATACATTTTGAAAGATAAAATTATTAGGACCCAGCAGTGAAACTTGAAAAGGTTTACTTTGATTTATAGCACAAAATTATTTAAAATATATCTTTGTATCAATGACAAAACCCACGTATTCATTCGAAATGATGTTGATATTGAACTAGGTTACAAAATCATGTGGAAGGATTGAATAAATAACTTATCAACTAATATGTTATGTTATCAAATAACATTGATGTGCCATGAGCATACCCATCTCTCCACAATATTTTCTAATGAGGTCATTTTCCTTGGAAACCACTCTAGGTGATGAAGCCATCGATGCTTTATAGTCAAGGATAGGTGCAAGTTTTAAGGGATTCTAATGGAACAGATCACTCACACTTATGAATTCTTAGCCAAAAAGAACCTTAGAATTTTACTTTGAAATTGAATCAGGGATTTGAAGAAAGAGAAATGATACAATCTCTTCTAACTTTTACCATACATGGTTTTTATAATTCCAAACTCTATGGTCAATCAATAATCTTAATCAATTATGTTTTGTTCCCTTGTAACAAATGTTCATGCAATTGATTAGATTTATGTTTATAGGAATATTTCAGGCATCCAAATCTAAGAATGTAAAATCCATACCTAACCAAAAATTTACAGCTGCTGACCATTTGAAGAGGTTGTGTATATTATTTAAAACAGTGAAACACATAGAGAGGACTTCTATAAATGCAAGGCATCAACTCATAGCAATCTTGAACATGGTTTGGATTTTTGAATTCTAAATATAGTATAATCTAGAATTGTCTTACTTGGTTTTCTTAATTCTATCATCTAAAACACCTTCAAATCTATACATAATGAAATATTTGAAATGTAAAGGAACATCAAAATAGGCCAATATAGTTGATTCTTTTGATTACTTTTTTTTCATACGAGTATGGAATGTCATCATATCCCTACAAACAAATGTCATAAATTGTTTGTCCTTCACAATCAATTATATATAGCCAAATCGAATGTCATTTGTGCCTAAAAACTACAACTTTACAACATATTCTTAAGATCAAGAAGAAACAAAATAAGGAACAAAAAAACAAGAAAACTACCTTCCATTAATTATGAAAATTATAAAAAGTAAAAGTAGTAATCGAAAAAAATGAAAATAAATTAGTGCCTCGATATCCATACATTAGGATTTTTGTCTTATGGATCAGGAATGTATTCTTTGTCTTCCCAGTCTTTTACTTACATGTACTCAAACCCTCACTGTAAGGAAATGATTTCATACATTGAGAGAAAATATGCACAATTAGATGCAATACATTAGGTTATACCTTTTTGGAATTAGGATCCTTAATATCTATTGATATGGTTTGTAGGTTAACATTATAGCCTACATACCTACAAGCGCGTAGGTTGTAATGTCCACTTACACGTCTGTAGGATGACATCTCATTCTACAGACCTGTAGGAGAACGTTATAGCCTACATCCCCTTAGGTTTGTAGGTTGTAATGTAGACCATAATTTAGACTACAAAATCAATTTCTCATGATACAATGATATAAGGTAGGTTACTTGGAATTATTGTCTACACTTCACTATTTAAAAATATGTGGCATCAAGATTACTGGTAGAAATGATCATTTCCAACATGCTTATGAACCCTTAACACAACATCTCATTTATAAATTCTTTCAAACACTTAGCATGCATTCTACAAAAAATATCATTTAAGAATTCTGAAAAAATACCAAACAAAAAATGATGAAATTTGGGTTAAATAGGGTTAAAAATTATCCAACAATGATGGATCCAATTTAAGAAGGTTCCAAAAATCACAAATAAAAATTCTATATCAACATAAGGTCAACCACTAAACATTAAATAGAGAAACGACTAATCCATATGGAGTTAGCACCAAAAGTTTGATAGGATTGAACATCCCTCTAAAAATGGAGATTACATACACAATAGAGATGCAAAAAAAATATGTTACAACCAATATAGGACAGTGATGATAAGTACATACACATGATTTGATAAGGCCAAGCTATACATTTCCTCAGTAAATGTTTTCATTTCTCTATCATGAAATCTAATGGATAAATAGAGAAGAGAGTGGAAACAGAAGCCATGTATCAAAGCTCTGCATAATTTTTATAGAATATTGAATAAAATGACTCTATTTTGTTAGGTATATGTTATATTATTTGAATTAATAGATATAGTATGTACTAGGTTGCGTTGCATGCGCGAGGGTTAGGGGACAATGCCCCCGATAATTTGTTTTCCTCGGGAAACATGTCACATTTGTTCCCTCATTTTTCGTGTCGCCTCAATTTGCATGTCCATTGTTGAGTGGATTTTTGGCACATGGTTTTTTTCTAATGGTTTTCTATTTCCGGTTATGGGATTAGGATTTTTGACTAATCCAGGTCATTGTGTTAGGGTTTTGGATGTCACTGGCTCCTATATGTATATTGTATTGTAAACAATGTATCACTATGGATGAATATAGAATATGTTGGTTTTCCCGGTTTGGGTTTCTAGGGGAAAAATATCTGTGTAATGTGTGTATTTTCCATTGTATCTTTTTTTTTCTTTTATTGAAAATCTATTTGCAATAAAATATTGTACAAGATTAAAATATACATATTTCTACAATCATTATGTGATGGTGGGTGAGAGTTAACATGCACTAAGCATTTAAAATAGTTAGCTGAAATTTCTGTGGCATCAAATTTTGGATTGTCCCAAAATTAAAAGCCAAGAATTATGTACATAGATTTTTTTACACAAAGGATTCAATAATCAACAACAACATGACTATTTCTTTCGGGATAGGAATTCTTATAAAAGTTTCTCCATTCCTTTCTACCCTCTTTGCAATATGATATATTGTATTGAAGATTCATTTTTCTACAAATTTTACCTAGTTGAAATTCAAATTTATCTACACCAAGTCATGCTTAGCATTTGGACCGGGGCCACCTCCTACACTACGTAGTCAAATCGTTGCACAGAGGGGGTCCATTTTCCCACAAAAAAGGGGTATCATACATCAATTTTGTGTCTGGATATGTCGTTACCTTGATATTAGATTATTATTATTATTATTATTATTATTACTTATATTACGCTTATAAGATTCACCCCCCATTTGTAATCATTAATTCCATCATGAATACAAAAAATAATTTATACTCATTTATAAATCCACTTCAAAAATTGAAAATAGTTTCATATAATTGCAAAGGAATTTTTGTGACTTGTCATGATCCACACTTTACTGCAACTTAATCTGTTAGAGTTCTCTTTCTTGTATTTCTTGCAAATCCAATAATTGTCATAGTGGTAAGGCACCATACTGCTAATAATTTTTCTCACGTGATCAAAGAAATTAGGCCTAAAGACTCAGCGCAACCAATGGCAATTTCAGGAAAATCGAAGTGTGATAGCAACAATCAAGGAAAGATTGCATCTCAAAGTGGGAAATATGGTTTTTGAGTTTTATTTTATTTATTGTTGATGACAGTTGACTTTAGAAGTTTTGGACAACATGTTTTCTTTGGATATATGAGTAATATATTTTTTGAAAATAATTTCAAATATCAATGAGATAAATTGTCAAATGTTAATGTGATGATGGGAGTCACAAGGATGGGTGTTTTTCTTAATTAACTAGTTATGTTATGATTTTTAAGAGCTAAAGGGAGTCACAAGGGGTCCCACCAACTAGTTATTATTTATTTAAAACCCTTATTATGATTTATTACTTTTCCCCCTTAACTAAAAAGTTGGTTTAGTTTTTAGTTAACTTAACTAATGAGGTGGTTCAACTACTTCAACCAATTATAATTTTCTTAAAGGAAAAAGGAAAGGGAGGAACAAGAGGAGGATAGAAGGAGAAGCATACCAAGGTTTTCTCTTTGAGTTTATGTTGAGATAGTTCAGTTTTCATTCATTCCTTAAATTATCACAAGCCTAATTCTTTTTTATGATAGAAGGGTCTTATTGTAGACAACAATATTCAGGGATGAATTACATCATTCAGACACTTGTTTTTTAGAGGTATTGATCTATCTTTGATAATCTGTGTAGACTTGCATGTTTGTGAATTAGTTGTCATGACTGACAAAGGCTATTGTGCAGAGTCAATTGGGAAGCAATCTGTGGCAAGCTGATCCATCTTTCAGAGTTCAGTTTTTTATTTTCTATCAGAGCTCCTTTTGTATGTTCCATAGGGGATGTCTAAGTTTGACTTTGGTCTGAAATTTCTGCATGAGATTTTGTAAAGAGAATGACTCTTTGGTGAATTGGAATGAAATAAAGGATTTCTTTATGTCTCATATGTCTTGATTATCATATTGGTTCCTTACTTCTATATTTAAATTTGTTTTCATAAACTATTATATTAAAAAAATCATATTAAAATGAATTTTCTAGCAAGCTTTTATTTGTGAATAGACTAGCCTAAGCACTTGTAATTGATACGTGTGACTTAGGATTTTATATTTGATGGCTATAAACCTAGGGTGACATTCCCGTCTATTTTTATTTACCCAAGCATAATCTGAAAATGCTTGAGTAAGATCATTTCATATATTTTCCTCAACATCTTCTTATTTATACTTTCATGTATCTTCCTCAAGGTGTTACCTTTCAACCATCTTAACCCACTTTCCTTATTTTAGGGTTAACCAACTTATAATTTCTCCATTAACTTTATTATTTAAATAATTTATTTTATATCCAAT
This sequence comes from Picea engelmannii, assembly GCA_009831015.1. Classification (NCBI taxonomy): domain Eukaryota; kingdom Viridiplantae; phylum Streptophyta; class Pinopsida; order Pinales; family Pinaceae; genus Picea; species Picea engelmannii. The sequence continues at coordinate 296,868 of ML791990.1, read as the reverse complement.
TTGACTTATAGTACACTCATCACATCACTTTATTATTTACCTTCTAATATCTCTTAAACCACTTTGACTACTTTGACCTTTTGGGGATTCTAGATGACTCATGAGGGTTCTCCAACTTCACATGGCCATAACTATCTAACCGTGAGGAGTTATGTGACGCTCCACATACCACCAGAAATGGCATGACCTGTACTATCCATATAGAATATTGTTTCCTTCAAATATATCAAAACGCATACCATTATCCTTCAGACAAAATCTGGTCCATTGCGCAAACCTGGGTTCTCCAACTTCTCATGGCCATAACTCTCTAACTGTGAGGATTTATGTGACGTTTCACATGCCACCGGAAATGGAATGACATGTAATATCCATATAGAATAGTCTTACCTTCAAATATATTAAAAATCATACCATTATACATGAAAAAACCTTGGGTAAATTACCCAAACCTTTGTGCTACCGGAATTCGCTACCGGACTTTCTGCAAGGGTTGACATCAATCACTAAGGGTTGAAATCAATCTAGAATATCACTCTCCAATGGTTGAAATCAATGAAAACCAAAAATACATACCAATTGTCCATCAACCTAAGCCAATTGTCTGATAGTTAAAGGGAAGGAAGTATTATTTCTTCGATTTGAGAGTTAGGTTGTAAGATTTTAACTAGTTGTGGAAGAAAAAATGAGAAAGCAACAAGTTGCATGCCTGCATCTGGCATTGTTGAAATTTAATAATAGAGTCATGTGGTAGTCACAAGGAAAGTTTTTTCTAGATATGGAATCCTAGATGATGAATATTTAGTTAGGTCCTCAAATAATGAGTTCCCCTTAGTCAGTGCAACACTTGTAGTTTTTTTCTCCCAGTCACCCGCTACTCTCTTCTCTTCATTCTGCATAAAAAAATTAATCAACAAATAAAACATTAAGTTGTCAAAAAGAGAAATTAGTCAACAAACTATTAATTTATTTATGATATAGAGTGCATCTAATCAAAAGAACAACGTTTGAATTCGGCTATTGAGAAGACATTTTGAAAGATAAAATTATCAGGACCCAGCCGTGAAACTTGAAAAGGTTTACTTTGGTTTATAGCACAAAATTATTTAAAATCTATCTCTGTATCAATGACAAAACCCACGTGTTCATTCAAAATGATGTTGATATTGAACTAGGTTACAACATCATGTGGAAGGATTGAATAAATAACTTATCAAATAATATGTTATGTTATCAAATAACATTGATGTGCCATGAGCATACCCATCTCTCCACAATATCTTCTAATGAGGTCATTTTCCTTGGAAACGGGTCTAGGTGATGAAACCATCGGTGCTTTATAGTCAAGGATAGGTGCAAGTTCTAAGGGATTCTAATGGAACAGATCACTCACACTTAAGAATTCTTGGCCAAAAAGAACCTTAGAATTTTACTTTGAAATTGAATCAGGGATTTGAAGAAAGATAAATGATACAATCTCTTCTAACTTTTACCATACATGGTTTTTATAATTCCAAACTCTATGGTTAATCAATAATCTTAATCAATTATTTTTTGTTCCCTTGTAACAAATGTTCATGCAATTGATTAGATTTACGTTTACAAGAACATTTCAGGCATCCAAATCTAAGAATGTAAAATCCATACTTAACCAAAAATTTACAGCTCCCGACCATTTGAAGAGGTTGTGTATATTATTTAAAACATTGAAACGAATAGAGGGGACTTCTAGAAATGCAAGGCATCAACTCATAGAAATCTTGAACATGGTTTGGCTTTTTGAATTCTAAATATAGTATAATCTAGAATTGTCTTCCTACTTTGTTTTCCAAATTCTATAATCCCAAACACCTTCAAATTTATACATAATGAAATATTTGAAATGTAAAGGAACATCAAAATAGGCCAATACAGTTGATTCTTTTGATTACTTTTTTGTCATACGAGTTTGGAATGTCATCATATCCCTGCAAACAAAAGTCATAAATTGTTAATCCATCACAATCAATTATATATGGCCAAACCCAATGTCATTTGTGCCTAAAAACTACAACTATACAACATATTCTTAATATCAAGAAGAAACAAAATAAGGAAAAAAAAAACAAGCAAACTACCTTCCATTAATTATGAAAATTATAAAAAGTAAAAGAAGTAATCGAAAAAAATGAAAATAAATTAGAGCCTCGATATCCATACATTAGGATTTTTGTCTTATGGATTAGGAATGTATTCTTTGTCTTCCCAGTCTTTTGGTTACATGTACTCAAAACCTCACTGTAAGGAAATGATTTCTTACATTGAGAGAAAATATGCACAATTAGATGCAATACATTAGGTTATACCTTTTTTGGAATTAGGATCCTTAATATCCATTGATATGGTTTGTAGGTTAACATTATAGCCTACATACCTACAAGCGTGTAGCTTGTAATTTCCACTTATACGTCTGTAGGATGACATCTCAGCCTATAGGCCTGTAGGAGAATGTTATAGCCTACATCCCCTTAGGTTTGTAGGTTGTAATGTAGACCATAATTTAGACTACAAAATCAATTTCTCGTGATACAATGATATACGGTAGGTTACTTGGAATTAATTTCTACACTTCACTATTTAAAAATGTGTGGGATCAATATTACTGGTAGAAATCATCATTTCCAACATGATTATGAAGCCTTAACACAACATCTCATTTATAAATTCTTTCAAACACTTAGCATGCATTCTGCAAAAAATATCATTTAAGAATTCTGAAAAAAAATGCCAAATAAAAAATGATGAAATTTGGGTTAAATAGGGTTAAAAATTACCCAACAATGATGGATCCAATTTAAGAAGGTTCCAAATATCACAAATACATCTTCTATATGAACATGAGGTCAACCACTAAACATTAAATAGAGAAACAACTAATCCATATGGAGTTAGCACCAGAAGTTTGATAGGATGGAACATCCCTCTTAAAATGGAGATTACATACACGATAGAGATGCAACAAAAATATGTTACAACCAATATAGGAAAATGATGATAAGTACTTACACATGATTTGATAAGGCCAAGCTATATATTTATTCAGTAATTTTTTTCATTTTTCTATCACGAAATCCAATGGGTCAATAGAGAAGAGAGTGGAAATAGAATCCATGTATCAAAGCTCTGCATAATTTTTATAGAATATTGAATAAAATGACTCTATTTTGTTGGGTATGTGTTATATTATTTGACTGAATAGATATAGTGTGTACTATGTTGCGTTGGGTGTGTTGGACACACCTACCACACTTAGAGGGGGGGGTGAATGAGTGTGGGGATCTTTTTCCCAAAACTTCCCTCTTACATAAAACTCATTAGTTAGCATTCGACATTTACTCATTACTCATTGATGTCATTAATAATTAGTTAGATGTGAATACATATCAGCAACATATATCAGTAATATATCATCAACAAATCATCTCCATAAGGAACACAAGGAACACTAGGAACACAAGATGTATGTACAATTTTTCTTTTTATTATGGACTTCAATCCGGGGGTTTTTTAGCAACAACTGAATAGAGTACAACTCTACAAGAGAACTAGCTCTATATGCAAGACTCGTCTTACATTCTCAGCACCAACTGAGATGATGCAACAATCCTCAACAGATATCAATCTGTACCATAAACAAGAGCATCAACCATGCACCAACCTGTGCCAAACAACCTGTAATCAACCTGTACCATAAACAAGTGCATCCAACCATGTACCAAGTATATACCAATCATGTGTCAACTACTCATCAACAATAACTCATCAATATGTACCAACATCATCAACTATACACCTCATGTATTTGCCAACTCATCAACTGCTTGTCTCAACCATGACTAGTTTTGGATTAGTCAACAATCCTAACTTAAAATAATCATAACTTTGTACCTATACTGAAGAAATATATGAAACTAATACACAATGTTCTTCAGTGTGTTTTATGCAATTCCTCCAAGTTGAACTACTTGGAACCTCTCAGAAAAGGAGTTATAGAAAAAATGGCATACCTTGCTGAATTCTGGCTTATTCTAGAGAGCGACCTTGTAGAGCGTGCCCCGCACAAACATTTTGATGAAATGATTTGAACCTATTACAAATAATACTACAGAATGTACCCTAATCGAAAAAAATTGTCTCACTGAATTTGGATCTGTTATGAAGAAGTTATGACGTTTTTACCCGAAACACCTCATTTTGACTAGTTTCAGGACCACCCACAAACCCTATTTTCCACGGAGTGTAACTCCCAAAATAAAACGACCCACAAGTTGAATTTTTAACCATAGCTACTTGGATATGGTTTCTCACTTTCATAGAAATTTCAGGATCTGAATCATTCTAGAAAAAAAGTTATAGCGAAAATGGTGAGATGACCTGAAAATAACATACCTTAGAAAACACCATCAAAAGAATTTATCCTTCCTTGCATTTCGGCCTTCTTTTCTTCACTTTCCTCAGAATTTCAGATTAGATATCCTTGGTTACCTCATTCACCTATATATCTTCAATATCCTCAAGTGTTCCACATCAAAAATGCTCAAGAATCTCTCATAAGAAGCTCTCCATCAATACTCCAAAATATATTCCCAGAAGAAGCTCTCCATTGATCCACAAAAAGGATGATCTACAAGAGACCATTGATATCTTATTTATACTTTCATCCTTTAGGTCACTTAACCCATTTTTAGGTCACTTAACCTATTTTCCTTATTTTAGGGTTAACCACTTTCCAT
>ML791990.1:278029-291839 GCA_009831015.1 Picea engelmannii | reverse complement strand
GACCACTTTGGAGTTCATCCATTTGTGCACCTTATCAATCATGATAAGACAATAATGAGTCATCTATACATTTTTCCAATAATGCATCATATACCAATGAAACCACATTGATCCATCTTCATCATGTATCAATGACAACTCATCTATCCATCTTCATCTATGCATTCTCATCAAGGACAATACATATTATATTACATCAATTATCAATTAATCAATCATGTGACATCAATCAATCACTTGACATCAATCAATCAAACCATTGGCATCAATGACAACATGATCCAACAGGGTGCACGGGGGTTCGGGGGCAGCGCCCCCAAGATTTTTTTTTCCCACGGGAAACGTGTCACATTTGTTGCCTCATTTTTCGTGTCACCTCAATTTTCATGTCCATTGTTGAGTGGATTTTTGTCACATGGTTGTTTTCCGATGGTTTTCTATTTATGGTTATGGGATTAGGATTTTTGACTAATCCAGGTCATTGCGTTAGGGTTTTGGATGTCATTGGCTCCTATATGTATATTGTATTGTAAACAATGTATCACTATGGATGAATATAGAATATGTTGGTTTTCCTGGTTTTGGTTTCTAGGGGAAAAATATATGTGTAATGTGTGTATTTTCCATTGTATCTTTCTTTTTCTTTTTTTGAAAATCTATTTGCAGTAAAATATTGTACACGATTAAAATATACATATTTCTACAGTCATTATGTGATGGTGGGTGAGAGTTAACATGCACTAAGCATTTAAAATAGTTAGCTGAAATTTATGTGGCATCAAATTTTGGATTGTCCCAAAACTAAAAGCCAAGAATTATGTACATAGATTTTTTTACACGAAGGATTCAATAATAAAAAACAACATGACTATTTCTTTCGGGATAGGAATTCTTATAAAAGTTTCTCCATTCCTTTCTACCTTCTTTGCAATATGATATATTGTATGCAAGATTCATTTTTCTACAAATTTTACCTAGTTGAAATTCAAATTTATCTACACCAAGTCATGCGTAGCATTTGGACCAAGGCCACCTCCTACACTAAGTAGTCAAATCGTTGCATAGAGGGGGTCCATTTTCCCACAAAAAAGGGGTATCATACATCAATTTTGTGTCTAGATATGTCATTACCTTAAGATTAGATTATTATTATTATTATTACTCTTATAAAATTCACCCCCCATTTGTAATCACTAATTCCATCATGAATACAAAAAATAATTTATACTCATTTATAAATCCTACTTTCATATAATAACTATACTCATTTATACAAAAAATAGTTTCATATAATTGGAAAGGAATTTTTGTGACTTGTCATGATCCACACTTTACTGTAACCTAATCTGTTAGAGTTCTCTTTCTTGTATTTCTTGCAAATCCAATATTTGTCGTGGTGGTAAGGCATGATACTGCTAATAGTTTTTCTCACGTGATCAACGAAATTAGGCCTAAAGACTCAGCACAGCCAAAGGCAATTTCAGGAGAATCGAAGGGTGATAACAACAATCAAGGAAATATTGCATCTCAAAGTGGGAAATATGGTTTTTGAGTTTTATTTTATTTATTGTTGATGATAGTTGACTTTAGAAGTTTTGGACAACATGTTTTCTTTGGATATATGAGTAATATATTTTTTGAAAATAATTTCAAATATCAATGAGATAAATTGTCAAATGTTAATGTGATGATGGGAGTCACAGGGATGGGTGTTTTGCTTAATTAACTAGTTATGTTATGATTTTTAAGAGCTAAAGGGAGTCACAAGGGGTCCCACCTACTAGTTATTATTTATTTAAAACCCTTATTACGATTTATTACTTTTCCCCCTTAACTAAAAAGTTGGTTTAGTTTTTAGTTAACTTAACTAATGAGGTGGTTCAACTACTTCAACCAATTCTAATTTTCTTAAAGGAAGAAGCAAAGGGAGGAACAAGATGAGGATACAAGGAGAAGCATACCAAGGTTTTCTCTTTGAGTTTATGTTGAGATAGTTCAATTTTCATTCATTCCTTTATTTATCACAAGCCTAATTCATTTTTATGATAGCAGGGTCTTATTGTAGACAACAATATTCAGGGATGAATTACATCATTCGGAGACTTGTTTTTCAGAGGTGTTGATCTATCTTTGATAGTCTGTGTAGACTTGTATGTTTGTGAATTAGTTTTCATGATTGAAAAAGGCTATTGTGTAGAGTCGAGTAGGAATCAATCTATGGCAAGTTGATCCAGATTTTAGAGTTCAATTTTTGATTTCCTATCAGAGGTCCTTTTGTACGTTCCATAGGGTATGTCTAAGTTTGACTTTGGTCTGAAATTTCTGCATGAGATTTTGTAAAGAGAATGACTCTTTGGTGAATTGGAATGAAATAAAGGATTTCTTTATGTCTCATCTGTCTTGATTATCATCTTGGTTCCTTACTTATGTATTTACATTTGTTTTCAACAACTATTATATTCAGAAAATCATATTAAAATGAATTTTCCAGCAAGCTTTTATTTGTGAATAGACTAGCCTAAGCACTTGTAATTGATACGTGTGACTTAGGATTTTATATTTGATGGCTATAAACCTAGGGTGACATTCCCGTCTATTTTTCTTTAGCCAAGCATAATCTGAAAATGCTTGAGTAAGATCATTTCGTATATTTTCCTCAACATCCTCTTATTTATACTTTCATGTAGCTTCCTCAAGGTGTTTCCTTTCAACCATCTTAACCCACTTTCCTTATTTTAGGGTTAACCGACTTATAATTTCTCCATTAACTTTATTATTTAATTAATTTATTTTATATCCACTTTGACTTATATTACACTCATCACGTCACTTTATTATTTACTTTCTAAAATCTCTTAAACCACTTTGAGTACTTTGACCTTTTGGGGCTTCTAGATGACTCATGAGGGTTCTCCAACTTCACATGGCCATAACTCTCTAACTGTGAGGAGTTATGTGATGTTCCACATACCACCAAAAATGGCATTACCTATAATATCCATATAGAATATTGGTTCCTTCAAATATATCAAAACTCATACCATTATCCATCAAACAAGATCTGGTCCATTACCCAAACCTGGGTTCTCCAACTTCTCATGGCCATAACTCTCTAACCGTGAGGATTTATGTGACGTTTCACATGCCACCAAAAATGGAATGACATGTAATATCCATCTAGAACAGTCTTACCTTCAAATATATTAAAACTCATACCATTATACATGAAAAAACCTTGGGTTCATTACCCAAACCTTTGCACTACCGGAATTCGCTACCGGACTTTCTCCAAGGGTTGGCATCAATCACTAAGGGTTGACATTAATCTAGAATATCATTCTCCAATGGTTGAAATCAATGACAACCAAAAGTACATACCAATTTTCCATCAACCTAAGCCAATTGTCTGATAGTTAAAGGGAAGGAAGTATTATTTCTTCAAGTTGAGAGTTAGGTTGTAAGATTTTAACTAATTGTGGAAGAAAAATTGAGAAAGCAACAAGTTGCATGCTTGTATCTGGCATTGATGAAAGTGAATCACAGAGTCATGTGGTAGTCACAAGGAAAGTTTTTTCTAGATATGGAATCCTAGATGATGAATATTTAGTTAGGGCTTCAAATAATGAGTTTCCCTTAGTCAATGCAAAACTTGTAGTATTTTTCTCCCAGTCACTCGCTACTCTCTTCTCTTCATTCTGCATAAAAAAATTAATTAACAAATAAAACATTAAGTTGTTAGAAAGAGAAATTAGTCAACAAACTATTAAGTTATTTATGATATAGAGTGCATCTAATCAAAAGAACAAAGTTTGAATTGGGCTATTGAGAAGACATTTTGAAAGATAAAATTATTAGGACCCAGCCGTGAAACTTGAAAAGGTTTAATTTGATTTATAGCACAAAATTATTTAAAATCTATCTTTGTATCAATGACAAAACCCATGTATTCATTCAAAATGATGTTGATATTTAACTAGGTTACAACATCATGTGGAAGGATTGAATAAATAGCTTATCAAATAATATGTTATGTTATCAAATAACATTGATGTGCCATGAGCATACCCATCTCTCCACAATATCTTCTAATGAGGTCATTTTCCTTGGAGACAGGTCTAGGTGATGAAACCATCGGTGCTTTATAGTCAAGGAAAGGTGCAAGTGCTAAGGGATTCCAATGGAACAGATCACTCACACTTATGAATTCTTGGCCAAAAAGAACCTTAGAATTTTACTTTGAAATTGAATCAGGGATTTGAAGAAAGAGAAATGACACAATCTCTTCTAACTTTTACCATATATGGTTTTTATAATTCCAAACTCTATGGTCAATCAATAATCTTAATCAGTTATTTTTTGTTCACTTGTAACAAATGTTCATGAAATTGATTAGATTTATGTTTACAGGAACATCAGGCATCCAAATCTAAGAATGTAAAATCCATACCTAACCAAAACTTGACAGTTCCTGACCATATGAAGAGGTTTTGTATATTATTTAAAACATTGAAACACATAGAGGGGACTTCTAGAAATGCAAGGCATCAACTCATAGCAATCTTGAACATGGTTTGGCTTTTTGAATTCTAAATATAGTATAATCTAGAATTGTCTTCCTACTTTGTTTTCCAAATTCTATCATCCCAAACACCTTCAAATCTATACATAATGAAATATTTGAAATGTAAAGGAACATCAAAATAGGCCAATATAGTTGATTCTTTTGATTACTTTTTTTTCATACGAGTCTGAAATGTCATCATATCCCTGCAAACAAAAGTCATAAATTGTTAGTCCATCACAATCAATTATATATAGCCAAACCCAATGTCATTTGTGCCTAAAAACTATAACTATACAACATATTCTTAATATCAAGAAGAAACAAAATAAGGAACAAAAAAACAACCAAACTACCTTCCATTAATTATGAAAATTATAAAAAGTAAAAGTAGTAATCGAAAAAAATGAAAAAAAATTAGAGCCTCGATATCCATACATTAGGATTTTTGTCTTATGGATCAGGAATGTATTCTTTGTCTTCCCAATCTTTTGGTTACATGTACTCAAAACCTCACTGTAAGGAAATGATTTCTTACATTGAGAGAAAATATGCATAATTAGATGCAATACATTAGGTTATACCTTTTTGGAATTAGGATCCTTAATATCCATTGATATGGTTTGTAGGTTAACATTATAGCCTACATACCTACAAGCTTTTAACTTGTAATGTCCACTTATACATCTGTAGGAGAACGCTATAGCCTACATCTCCTTAGATTTGTAGGTTGTAATGTAGACCATAATTTAGACTACAAAATCAATTTCTCATGATACAATGATATAAGGTAGGTTACTTGGAATTCTTGTCTACACTTCACTATTTAAAAATATGTGGCATCAAGATTACTGGTATAAATGATCATTTCCAACATGCTTATGAACCCTTAACACAACATCTCATTTATAAATTCTTTCAAACACTTAGCATACATTCTGCAAAAAATATCATTTAAGAATTCTGAAAAAATACCAAATAAAAAATGATGAAATTTGGGTTGAATAGGGTAAAAAATTATCCAACAATGATGGATCCAATTTAAGAAGGTTCCAAACATCACAAATACATATTCTATATCAACATGAGGTAAACCATTAAACATTAAATAGAGAAACGACTAATCCATCTGGAGTTAGCACAAGAAGTTTGACAGGATGGAACATGTTATCACTCCAAGGAACTCCTTAGGGTTGTAGACTAAGGATGCTTGGTAACTTTAAAATAATGTGTAGGTTTGATTGGAACAATGGGATCACTTCAATTATTAATGTAACAGACAACTCATCATACAATCAAATGAGACAGTTCTTTCAGAAAACAATAATCAGATCAAGTAATTTTGAAGGAGAGGATGAAGAACACTAATCTTGATTGCCAAATATAGCTGGGTGTAGGGATTAATAAAAGATAGAAAGAAATCCTTCACTTCAAGTCTATGATCTCAATAAAGAGATGTCAGTCTTTACAAGCTAAGATAAACTGAAATAAAGTACAGAAAGGAAGCATGAATATTTCTGATATTGAAAACGAAAGGAGACTATAATTTTATTATGCAATAAGAGTCTATACAGTACCACAAAAATGTATTCCCAATTTGAACCCTTGTCTCTTATAAAAGATAGGCATTTATAGCCTTTTATAATCAGTTTTTAAGATCCTGAAAACTTGGATCTGTATCTAAAAATAGAAAATCAAATTAACTAAGACAATCAACAACAAAGACTAGTTGCTAGCATTCGAACTGTCTTCTATATCAAAATTTGACATCTGTACTTCATCAGCTTCTGGAATCTATTGTGTCATGAAAAAGGTAAAGGCACCTGTGTTCTGTAGCTATATTTCTTCAATTACTCATAGTCGAAACTTTAGGAGACCAATTTAGCATTTGGTTTTCAAAATCTCCATGAATCTCTGATGCTGAGTATTTTCTGACTAAGTGGTTAATCCTTTGATGCTCTGGAACTTCTTTAAAAAATTGCCCTGCTCCATCTTTAGCTTTCAAAAATTATTTTTGTGCTTTCACCAGCTAACTCACCTTATGATTCACTGGTTAGCTGGTGAAAGCTCTGCCTTTCACCAGCTAACTGGTTGTAAATTTACCCTTTGCGCTGGTGAAAGCTCTGTTTCGGCCAAAAAGAAACTTTCACCTCCAAAACTATTGTTTTATCAAAACTTAGCATGTCTCTGCCTTATCTCCTTGCATATTCACAACAACTTGGGCTAGCACTTGCAGATCTGGGTGTGACTTATGTTTCTGCTTCAATTTTTTTATCTTCCTCTTAAGGCGTTTTGCTAACCACCATAGACTGTTATAATCTTTGGTGATTTTATTCTTTCTCTTTTTGTCCTTGACACTTTCACGAGCCAACTTCTCAAATGCTGCATTTGTCTCTGCGAAATTATCAGACAGGTTTTTGTATCTCTCCTTGATTACTCTTTCCAAAACCTCCTGTTGAGTAATCACTTCTTTTAGTTGTTTAATTTTCTATGATTTCTTTGACCTTTTTCTCTTTGATGTTTCACCTTCATCAGTGGGAGTAAAAGTCTCACAATCCTGTGCAAATTCCATGGAGTGTTCAGGGATTTTAATGGCTGGACTTTCATCTTCTTGCTCTGGCTCTGTTTCTGAGTCTGTGTATGGTAGATTTAAAATATTTGTTTTCTTTTCTGTAGGCTGCTCTGAAGTGGTTTCAAAATCTAACTTTTTCTTTGACCTGTGAGACTTTATGCCAGAAATCCTATCTTCTGGTGGTCCTGGAAGAGTTCTCCTCTTCCTCGAGCTGCTTTAAGGAGTTAATTACCTTTTCCCAGCTCTCTTCTACTCATTCATGGGCTGAGTTTAGGTTTCAAAGACTTCCCCAAAAAGGAAATGTTGCCAAGTCCTTCCTCTTTGTCTTAGTTCCTCTAGGATTATCAATTTGACTAGGCCGAAATGACAAAGAGTGTTTTTCATACTTAAAGGTTCAGCCCTAATCTTTTTACAGACTTTAGTTAGGATTTTATGCAAGAAGAAAGGTAAATTTAGGAGAGTTTTCCCTGTAAAATGGTCTAAGAGCTTGAAATGGTATAGCATCAGCTTGTCATACCTGCCTTCTGAGGTTATATAGAGTTTGATGCCCTTGAACAGGTCTTTCCATTCATCCTCCAAATGAGAAACTGGTATGCTTTTCTTCCATGCAACATTTCTGAATTCTTCCTTAAGATATGCTCTGAAATTGAGATTCTTGGTTGCTATCGTTTTGAGCCAACTCTGGCCTGATCTAGGTAAGATGGTTGTTGTAGAAATGGTGGCTTCATCAACTATGATTTCTAAAGACCCGACACAGGATTTATTTCCATCATATGATTTAGAAAACACTTCAGTTGTTGTTTGGTGACAAACGCTCTGTAACTTCTCAACATATCCCATGCAGCCTACATCTGAGAAGTTTTTTGGTACCTCTGGATGTGCTTGTAAAAAGGACAGACTGTCTAATTCTTTCCTTAACAATTAACCACTTCGTTTCCTTGCCATATGAAACTCGAACCCCAGACAATTTTGCAAACAAAATCATTGTAATTTGTTGTTTGAGCCAAGGTTTGGCACTGGTGAAAACTCTCGGCATTGTCTTTCAAAAATGAAACCATAACATATGCCTGTGGATGATGCGTGTTGGGGATATGAAGTGTCAATTTGATGTCACTAGCTGAGTAGTACCTCTCCTTTACCTGTGATGATGTATTTGAATTCGTCATCTCCAGCGCCATTATCTCGTGAAGCATGCATTCCTGAACACGATCCGATTTGATATCTGATTTAGACGTGCAAACAGAATCTTCATCATTATCCCCTTTCACCAGCGCCTTATAATGATTACATGACGTGTGTTGAGCATGTCATCCTTTGATTTTTGAAAATGTGGAGGGAACACACGTGTTTTGCACTTTCACTAGCTAACAGTCTGCGAGAAAGTACTCCTTAACTGTTGAAAATCGTCGCTTTCACCAGCTAGTCTTTAAACTTGAAACACACGCTAGCTGTTGAAAGCCATTTTATGAAATTTTTAAAGAAAATACCTTTATGGGTCGAGTTATTTCTAAGATATGAATTAAAAACCTAAGTTTTTCCACTAGAAGAACTTAAAACAAACTGGAGAAAACTACCAATAACCATGCTATCAATCCCAAAATGAAACCATAGTGACTGATTCATTTTGGGAGCTAACAAAACATCCCTCTTAAAATGGAGATTACATACACAATAGAGATGCAACAAAAATATGTTACAACCAATATAGGAAAGTGATGATAAGTACATACACATGATTTGATAAGGCCAAGCTATATATTTCTTCAGTAAATGTTTTCATTTTTCTATCACGAAATCCAATGGGTCAATAGAGAAGAGAGTGGAAACAGAAGCCATGTATCAAATCTCTGCATAATTTTTATAGAATATTGAATAAAATGACTCTATTTTGTTGGGTATGTGTTATATTATTTGCATGAATAGATATAGTGTGTACTACGTTTCGTTGGGTGCGTGGGGGTTTGGGGGCAATGCCCCAGAGAATTTTTTTTTCCTCAAGAAACATCTCACATTTGTTGCCTCATTTTTCGTGTCGCCTCAGTTTGCATGTCCATTGTTGAGTGGATTTTTGGCACATGGTTTTTTTCTGATGGTTTTCTATTTCCGGTTATGGGATTAGTATTTTTGACTAATCCAGGTCCTTGTGTTAGGGTTTTGGATGTCGTTGGCTCCTATATGTATATCGTATTGTAAACAATGTATCACTATGGATGAATATAGAATATGTTGGTTTTCCCGGTTTGGGTTTCTAGGGGAAAAATATCTGTGTAATGTGTGTATTTTCCATTGTATCTTTTTTTTTTCTTTTATTGAAAATCTATTTGCAATAAAATATTGTACAAGATTAAAATATACATATTTCTACAATCATTATGTGATGGTGGGTGAGAGTTAACATGCACTAAGAATTTAAAATAGTTAGCTGAAATTTATGTGGCGTCAAATTTTGGATTGTCCCAAAACTAAAAGCCAAGAATTATGTACATAGATTTTTTTACACAAAGGATTCAATAATCAACAACAACAGAACTATTTCTTCCGGGATAGGAATTCTTACAAAAGTTGCTCCATTCCTTTCTACCTTCTTTGCAATATGATATATTGTATGCAAGATTCATTTTTCTACAAATTTTACCTAGTTCAAATTCAAATTTATCTACACCAAGTCATGCTTAGCATTTGGACTAGGGCCACCTCCTACACTAAGTAGTCAAATCGTTGCATAGAGGGGGTCCATTTTCCCACAAAAAAGGGGTATCATACATCCATTTTGTGTCTAGATATGTCGTTGCCTTAAGATTAGATGATGATGATGATGATGATGATGATGACGATGATTATTATTATTATTATTATTATTATTATTATTATTAAATTCACCCCCCATTTGTAATCATTAATTCCATCATGAATACAAAAAATAATTTATACTCATTTATAAATCCTACTCAAATAAGGAAAATAGTTTCACATAATTGCAAAGGAATTTTTGTAACTTGTCATGATCCACACTTTACTGCAACCTAATCTGTTAGAGTTCCCTTTCTTGTATTTCTTGCAAATCCAATATTTTTCATGGTGGTAAGGCACCATGCTGCTAATAATTATTGCACCTTAAAATAATAGATGTACAAATTGGAATACATAAATTCAAATTGAATTTATACATATACATTTTAGAAGAAAGTCTCAAAATCATGATGCAACCATGTCATAATCGTCATTGTTTTTAACTACAAATAAGTATGGGAAAACTCACAGAACCGAGAACTAGCCATTGTGTAAGGGTCAAGCAACATGTGGATAATTTCAAGAAATTGGCAGTGCACATCTTCTCGATAGTCAATTAACACTCCGTTTACCTAAAAAAAATATTAAATCTCACTCAAAACTGGAAATAGGATTTTAATGAGACTCTCTTTAGAGATGAGTGAAATACAAGCACTAGAACCAAATCATGATTACAAATTTCATGAAATTAAAAAAAAAAAAAATGATAGTACATGCCAAAATCCCAAGAAGGGTATTTCTTTGTTGTTGTATCATAAATGTACACAAAAGAGAAGGATATTAATTTAGGACCACAATTAAAATATCAATCCTACAATTAATCAAATTATGCATATCATCAATTATTTGAAAATAAAAGGTTCTGCAACCACAACTAAATATTCAAGAGGCAAGAAAATATTATACCCAGTTAGAGGAAGAAGTATGTCTTCACTTTGCAGAGCATTGGTAACAATTTCAAACAACCCGTTATTGACTAGATCCATGTAAGAAAGTAAATAACAAAAAGTGACTTTCTTGAGAATACATGATATGCAAGTCCCTTCATATTAAATAATAAAAATAAAGTATATGAACGTGCCATTTCCAAAGAAATGAAACATACCTAAAAAGACACATCTGGTTGGCAAGTAGGAGGCTTTTGCCTAGGCTACAAAATTATTGAATGAATGTTTAGGATTTTGAGGAAGGAAGATTGAGAAAAATAATGCAGATGAAAATACACTTTATTTTGTTTCTGAAGATTTTGCAAATTGATTATGTTTAAGAATATTTTTTAGGTTATCCCATGTTCTATATTTTTTAGTCAATGTTTCAAGCCATACTAACATGGCCCATCCTCAAGACAAGAGATTCAAGGTAAAAAGATAAAAATAGAGTATATAAATGCAGATATTTTTAAATAATATGAGAAACAAAATGCAAAAACATACCAACAAGGTCCGCATGCAACAAAACCAAATAAAATATAGTATTGACAAAGAGCCTAAGTTGTCAAATATGGCCTTAAAGACAGATTGATATTAAAACCAACATCAAAGAACAATGGAATCTCATCATTATCATTCTATGACTAAATTCCAAAGAGGTGATCAGATATCTATGTTATTATAACCATACAAATATCTCTTAATCCTATCGACAAGGAATGTATGCTTACAAAAAATTCATGCATTTTATTACTCACTAAAACCAAAACAATTTCCTTAACCTAGTTTCAAAAACAACTCTACTAAAAGGGAACTCTAGTTCCAATCACATTCATTTAACAACGTAGTGCAAGTGGAACCAAATTTCAGATTTGTTTTAATCATTATTATTTGGAAAATTGCAGTGAATTCCAAAATCCATGGACAGTACAAGATACTAGGTTTTTCTTCAGTTCATATGGTGTATCTAGAGATTTCAATTTTGTAAATAATTCCTGAAATAAATTACTATCATCCTTAAGAGCATACAACCACCTACATAATGTTTCTTGTTAGAACTCGACATCATATCTATAAGTGTTATCCTCTATCATTAAATCAGCATAAACTAAATATTAGGTATGATCGGAACCACATTGTTATACTTACTTCTCCATTATTAGTATGGATGACAGAATTCAAAATTGTAAATGTGACCTGGTCCAAAAGTCTCGATAAAATAACATCTTGAAAGTTGGTAGTGAAAATGAGCATCAAAACAAAATAAATCGTTGTTCCTTGAGATCTTCTTGGCTAAAGAACTATCCCAATGAACCAATTAATCTCAAAATTGAAGATGTAAACCTAATCATTTGAATCCACTTCTCAAAAAATTGGGACAATAAACTATAAACTCAATCTCAAGTAAACCTCTCAAACGTAACAGACAAATTGAGAATAATATATAAGTTGTGAAGAATATGTGATAAGAACAAAAATAGAAACTAAAGGTTATTTGAATAAGTCTTTAACCCCTATTGAGATACAAAGTGTACTAAGCAACTGAATTTAGTAGCTAACAAAATGTATTTGACTCATAGTATGAATTTTAATCGAATGATTTAATAAAAGAGGATGATCAATTTCAATACAGACTACATCATCCCTAAAAACTCACTTTCTCATTACATCACATAGACACATGTTGCAATATACCATATGTAATATATTATGCGGAACATAAATATTTAGCAAGAAATAATGGAACAACAAGAATATAGCTAGAGTAATACCAGAAACATCACCTTTATTAAAGATAACAATTTTCACTTTCCTCTTTGAGGGGGAAACCTATAGCAGAGGAGATATCTATTACAATAATATCCAAGACAAAAATATCAAATACCTCCTACTCTTATTTATACTAATTCTACCTTCTAAGGAAACTTCTAGAGGAAGATCTTCCTAGAAGAGAAATCTTCTATTAGGTCTTATTACATTGAATTATTATCCTTTATTTATTAGGCCTTATTAACTAATTGTTGGAAGATTGGTTGTTGTAATTGATGTCAACCCTAGTCATGGGTTTTGGACCGCAATATTGATGAAGGTATTTGGACATGAAGGAAAATGCACATGCAGATACAACACCCATGGATGGATAGTATACATCATGTTGTTTCCGGTGGTATGTGGCACGTCACGTGAATCCTCATGGTTGAGGAGAAATGAATTTTTGAAGATGACAAAGTGAATTGAAGAAGGAAGTACATGTAGGCGCTGAAGATAATTAAATAAAAGAATTACAAAATAAGAAAGTGTCAGGTCAATCGGAAATGACATAAATGGTATAAATAAACATCATTACACATTCATTTGATAGAAGTCGAATTTCAGAGGAAATAAGAAGAAAACGAGGCCATATTTCAAGGGAGGATGAAGTCTTTTGGTGATGTGTTCTAAGGTATGTTATTTTCAAGTCATCTTACCATTTTTGCTATAACTTTTTTTCTAGAATGATTCAGATGGTGAAATTGCTATGGTATTGAGAAGACATATCAGGGTACCTCTGGTAAAAATTTCAGCTCTTGATTCGCTATACTTATGGAGACACACTCTATGGAAGATAGGGTTTGTGACCAGTCTTGAAACTAGTTAATAAACAGGTGTTCCGGTTTAAAATGTCATAACTTATTCACCGAGAATCCACATGAAGTGGGAAAAATTTCATTGGAAATATTATAGACTGTATTTTCTTGTGTGCGAGTTTTAGAATCGGATGTTAATTATTGAGCATGGGGCATTCTATGCAAGTTCACTCTCCTGAATAGAACAAAATTGAATAAAGTCTACCATTATTTCTATAACCTCTTTTTGGGGAGGATTCAAGGAGTGAAAATTGGAGGAGTTTTAGAGAATACATTGAGTAATATTATCTACAGGATCAGAGTACTCCAAGAATTGAAGAATTGCAGAAAT
>ML791990.1:226679-266279 GCA_009831015.1 Picea engelmannii | reverse complement strand
TTTACATTAAATCATCACCATCAACCAATCATCACATAGAACCTGATAATGCTTCCTGAGACTTCTTCAATTTCTACAATTCTTCAATTCTTGGAGTACTCTGATCCTGTAGATAATATTACTCAATGTATTCTCTGAAACTCATCCAAGTTTCACTTCTTGAATCCTCCCCAAAAGGAAGTTATAGAAAGAATGGTAGACTTTATTCAATTCTAGTTTATTCAGAAGACCCAACTTGTACAACATGCACGGAGCTCAATATTTAACATAAGATTCAGAAACTCACACACAAGAAACTACAGTCCGTAATATTTCCAATGGAAGTGGTCCCACTTCATTTGGATTATGTATGAAGAAGTTATGATTGTTTTACTTGGAAACCCTGTTTATTGACTAGCTTCAGGACTGGTCACAAACCCTATCTTACACAGAGTGTATCTCCATAATTATAGAGAATCAAGAGCTGAAATTTTTACCATAGGTACCTTGATATGTCTTATCAATACCATAGATTTTTAACCATTTGAATCGTTCTATAAAAACATTTATAGAAAAAATGGTAAGATGACCTGAAAATAACATACCTTAGAACACATCACCAAAAGACTTCATCCTCCATTGAAATCCAGCCTTCTTTACTTCTAATTTCCTCTGAAATTTGAATTGCATCAAATGAATGTATAATGATGTTTATTTATACCATTTATGTCACTTCCTTTTAACATTAGGGACGACCTGACACTTTCTTATTTTGTAATTCTTTTCTTTAATTATCTTCAGGGCCTACATGTACTTCATTCTTCAATTCACTTTGTCATCTTCAAAAATTCATTTCTCCTCAACCATGATGATCCACGTGACATGCCACATACCACTGGAAACAACATGATGTATACTATCCATTCACGGGTTTTGTATATGCATGTGCATTTTCCTTCATGTCCAAATATCTTTATCAATCTTGTGGTCCAAAACCCACGACTAGGGTTGACATCAATGACAACAACCAATCTTCCAACATGTTGTAGATGTATGATAAGTTTCATTTGCAGTAGGAGATAGATTTCATTTATATTCATTGAGTTATGTATAATCATGATTGTTTCTTTAGGCTGTGAAAGGGGTGCACAACAGAACATTGGAGGTTTTGTAGCCATCACAAGGAGTGCGCATCTGAACTCTAGGGAGTTAGAGAAGAACATGCCAGGAGGGTGCACCAGAGCGACCACAAGCTCAAGAAGAAAATTAACATTACTGAATACCTTAGAGGGGAGATAGTGTGGAAGAAGTAGAGAGAAGTAGAGTTATTGAGAACTTTGTAGAGCTCTGCTAGGTGGGCATTGAGCCAGTGCAAGTGTGCATGGAAGAACTCTATGTTGAGTTTGGGAGAAACAGAGTTATTGAATATTCTGTGAGGAGAAGATCTACAAGGGGTGCAGTGAGAAGAAGAATGCCAAGAGGGTGAGAAGTATTTATTTTTCAAGAAATCCTTTAGATTCTGAGTTTGACAAAATCCCGAGAATGCAAGGTGTGCATGGGAGGTCTAAATATTCGATGAGATCAAGCTCGGAAGGGATAACGCAAAGAGTGCGTAGGAGTTGGACTTATTCCAAGTCCATAAGCTTATAAGAGATAACACTTTCTGAAGTGTAAGCGAGACCCAAAGGATTCGGGTTCGCAGAGATAGAACAAAGGTCGAGACCTTCGAACGTTGAAAATATTCCAAGTCTGGGAAGAATTTGAAAGCTCAAGAGAAGGGCATCGAGCGAGTGCAAGGAGTGTACCAAAAGATCTTTATTTCAAGTTCTGAGAGAAGAGAAGTGTCGGGTAGAAAGACACTTACAGATTTGTTCAACACTTTGTTGGCTCAACAAGGTGTGGTTGAGAAGGAGGTCACTAGGAGGACAACAAAGTCCCCTTTTGAGGGAAATAAAGGGGCGAATCCCTTAGATATCGAGCAACTGAAAGCTTGGGAGAGATTTCATAAGGAGTGTGCAGGAGTAGACTTGTTCAAGTCCAAAATCTCAGGAAGAGTAGCATGAAACCACATGCAGAGTGAAAGTACATGTAGGGATGAAGTCATGATCTATTGACAAAACTCAGGAGGTAAAACATAGGTGAGACCCAAAGTTGCAGGGCTCACAGGAGACAAATTGAAGGCCGAAGCCTTTTGAAGCATCGAAATATTCCAAGTCTGGGAAGAAAGGTGCCAAATCTCAGGAGGAGGAGAAAAATAGTCGTCAGATAATCCGTAGAGGGAATATATGGAACGCTATATCTACATCCAAGAAAAGGAGGAACGCGCATAGGAGGATATCATATCTGGGCTGTCAGATTCGAGCACAAAGGACCAACAACCATTGGACCCGGAGGAAGACGCATGAGACTTAACCCTTGTGTGTGCAGGAGAGTGGACTCGTCAAAATCCTGAAGTTATGAAACCATCAGAACCATCCATCGTCAAGGGGGGTAGGTGGCAATAGATCCAGGGTGTTCAGGAAATTGGACATCGAGATATTTGCAAGCAGAAGAGGAACAAACTCATGAAATGCGAAATCGTGAAATAATTCCATCCATTAGATCTGGAGCGATAGGTGGTGGAGATCCATACACATCGGAGGATCAGACACCAGGATAATGAAGGTGAAAACAAGAGAAAGTACCCGAGGAGATGGGATTCGATTGATCCTAGCCATCCATCGAGAGGGATATGTGGAGAGAGATCAACATTTAGTTGACTCGTTACTGGAGAAGGTCAAAGGGAAGAGTTTTAAGAACTTGTGAGGCCCGAAATAGTGATTTGATCTAAGCCTTTAGATCACAAGAGATAGTGATTGTTGACCTGGGCGAGTGGATTTTGAAAGTTCAGGGATCAAGATTTCAAAGGACAAGGTTGGGTTGAGTTCCAACTTCACAAAGCGTGAAGTCCCGATGCACTCAAAGAGTTAGCCCCGGGTTGCAGGAAGGGGTCATATGAATAGGAGGTTAAGGGAGGAGCTAGTGGAGAGCTAGGTTCTTAACCCATAGATCAGAATTTTAGGGAATGGAGAGTCAAAGTTGGTTTACATAGAATATCCCAATAAGCGAAATCGTGATACAATTGTAGTCATTGATCAAGGGGATAGCGCAGGACCGTGTATATGGTCTTTGAGATAAATCTTCAATCAGGGATTCGGGAAAAAGAGTCAGGATTGACTCACATACAGAAGTCCTGAAGTCCCAAAATGTGAAGCACCTTTTGATAAGGCGTGCAGTCACAGCTTGTGGTCGTATGGGGAATATTGTGTTGGGTGCTTGTTTGCGCTGGTGCAGTTTCATTTGGACCTGTGGATCAAAGAGTAGGATTCCAGCAAGGAATTGAAGAGCCAAAATGGCTTGAGAATAGGAATGATCCAGAGACCGGGAGGTCGTAGAACCCCAAAGGAGAGGGGGGGTGCATCAATTGGTATTAGATCCTTTTTGCATAATTGATTTTTGTAGGCAATGGAGGTAATCAGAAGACCAAGCCTTGCGTACAGATAGTAGACAAAGGAGAGATGGTGAAAGGAGATGACCTGATAAGATCAAGTGGTATCATAAACGAGAGTTTTCTTGTAGACAACAGGTGAAGGAATATAGAGAACTGATGCTCTGTGAGAATTTTTTGCACACACAACAGAAACAAAAATTTAAATAGCCAGGCGAGTTGTGAGAGAAGATGGAGATGCTCGCCGATGTGGGGTAATCCATAGACTTTATAGGAGGGAAGGTGGAGATGGAAATGGCTACTGAAGGCCATGAACATGGTCGAAGAGAATACAGTAAGAAGAAATTCAATCCAAGGATGGACCTGGAGTTCAATCAGATAAAAGCACAAATGGAGAATCTTGCATTTAAAATGTAGCAGGATGCAAAGGTGCATTGGGTGTATGAGTGACCCATGAAGAAGAAGGTGAAGTGGTCAGTAAAGAAATTGTTGGCTAGAGAACAGAGAAGGTTGATGAGACTGTGGATAAGGCATGTTGAAAACCTCAGTGATATAGTGGAGGAACTGATTCACATCTGTGAACTAGAGACTGGGATAAATCTCAATGACGAAGAGGAGAAGAGATTAGATGAAGATCTCATAAAATGCCAAGTGGGAAGAAATGGACTTTAAATTTTCTAGGTGGGCAATGGAAAGAGACCAGGTGGAGGTCTCATATACTACCAGGGGAGCAGTGCTGAAAGTTCATATTTCCAAGTGGGCAATTAGATGGGATCGATTGATCTCATAGACTGCCAGGTGTGCAGCAGAAAATTCTGAAATTGTCAGGTGGGTAGGGGGAAAGAAACGAGACTATCTGAAAGTCTCGGGAGCTCAGAATTAATTTCATGTCAGCAAGGAGTGTTGATAGATGGACATTCATGTGCATTTATAGACCATGTGAATGAAGATGACGAGAAGTTAAATACTTCCATCAAAAAGGAGGAGGATCAAAGGAATGTTCTGATCATTGGAGGAATCAAATCATTCTTTTCAAGCAGCCGAGCAGAGGCTAGAATAAGTGTTGCAAGTGTAGCAACAGAAAGACAGCCAGGATAAACTACCAGGGAAGAAGAAATGGAGCAGACATTGATGTGTACCCCAGCAGAAGGAGAAGGGAATTCAACTGAATTGCTCAAAATTTTCAGCCAAGAAGCTGAACAAGAAATGACTGCATCATTGGAGCTTGCAACAAAAGAGGAAGCAGACAACATGGACTTTGCTGACATGTATGATGAACTGGAATCCCTAGAAAGAAGGGTAATGGTGCAAATCTTGCACATCCAATAGATCAAGTTGGAGGAATATGGAGGAGTGTACCATTCAGAGGAATGGCTGGAGAGAGTTGAATATATTCCAACACAAGAAGAGATGACATAGATCAAGATGTCAGAAGAGGAAGCCAGGTAGCATCTTGGTAATGAAACTATGGAATTGAAGTCTGCAGCAGAGCGAAAACTCAATGTCACGAGGGGAGATAAAGATAGCATGGGGGATCAAGTAGATCTGCCCACTGATAAGAAGGAAGAGTTGCAGCAGAGAAGATTGCATAAAGAGAGCCAGCCACTGGAGTAGTTGGACAGAGTAATAGAAGAGATCAGGAAGCTAATGTTGAGGTCAACATAAGTAGTCAGCAAGGGAGATATAAATAGAAGAGAGTCTGCCATAGAAGTAGGGAAGAATCAGAAGAAGAAAAAGAAGCAGCAGTAGCAACATAGTTGGATAGGAGCAAGAGGACAACTCCGAAAGAGAATTTGGGATCCAGGTGGATTTCAAAATTAGAGAAGAGGAGCTCATGAGCAAGAGCTCATGTTTTTCCTAGCAGGGGAGTATGATGAAGGAGCATCGCTCCACCTCAGCAAATGCACTAGCACGCAAACACTCAATGGAGAAAGGGAGAGGCATTAAACCTCCCATTTTTTTAAATTTGCAATAATCCTATATGGATTTTTGTGCTGTAAGGTTGTAAATGCCATGCCATGCCTTTGTACATGTAATGTTTGGATTTCATTTAAAAGGTTTCTTGTAGCAGGCCCAAATCGTGGTCAGGTCTGGGTAAACATTTATGAAAACTTCAATGTAATAGATGAGGTTAGGTGAGAGAGGATGAGCTCACAGAGCCCCTCTTTTGTAAGGAGATCTTGTATCATATTTCATAAGGCAGATAGGTAGATAATGATAGAGAGGTCTCGGTAGAGAGGCCTCAGGAGGTAGAATAGTTCTGAGAGAGAGATCTTGAGAGAACTGGGACTTTGTTATAGTCCAGTTTTTTGTAAATCATCTGTATATACACACATAGCTAATAGAAAAGAAGTTGTTCCTGGATATCAGGTGTTTATATATATTTTCATGAATGAATGTTGTAGATGTATGATAAGTTTTATTTGCAGTAGGAGATAGATTTCATTTATCTTCATTGAGTTATGTAATATCATTTTGGGTTCTATAGGTTGTGCAAGGGGTGCACAACAGAACATTGGAGGTTTTGTAGCCAGCACAAGGAGTGTGCATCTGAACTCTATGGAGTCAGAGAAGAATGTTCTAGGAGGGCGCACCAGAGTGATCACAAGCTGAAGAAGAACATCAAGGTTACTGAATACCTTAGAGGGGAGATAGTGTGGAAGAAGCACAAAGAAGTAGAGTTATTGAGAACTCTGTAGAGCTCTACTAGGTGGGCATTGAGGCAGTGCAAGTGTGCACAAAACAACTCTATGTCTACTTCGGGAGAAACAGAGTTATTGAATATTCTGTGAGGAGAAGAACTACAAGGGGTGCATCGAGAATAAGAAATCTAGGAGGGAGAGAACTATTTCTTGTTCAATAAATCCTTCATATTCCGAGTTTGACGAAATCTCGAGAACACAAGGTGTGCATGGGAGGTCGAAATCTTTGAGGATATCAAGCTCAGAAGGGATAACACAAAGAGTGCATGGGAGTCAGACTTATTCCAAGTCCATAAGCTCAAAAGAGATAACACTTTCCGAAGTGTAAGCGAGACCCAAAGGAGTTGGGTTCGCAAGAGATAGAACAAAGGGTGAGACCTTCGAATGTTGAAAATCTTCCAAGTCTGGGAAGAATTTAAAAGCTCAGGAGAAGGCCATCGAGCGAGTGCAAGGAGTGCACCAAGAGAAATCTATTTCGAGTTCGAAGAGAAGAGAAGTTCCAGGGATAAAGAAACTTACAGAGTTGTTGAACACTCTTTTGGATCAACAAGGTGTGCTTGAGAAGGAGGTCACTAGGAGGACACCAAAGTCCCCTTTGGAGGGAAAGAAAGGGGCGAATCCATTAGACACTGAGCAACCAAAAGCTTAGGAGATATTGCACAAGGATTGTGCAGGATTGGACTTGCTCAAGTCCAAAATGTCAGGAAGAGTAGCGTGAAACCACATGCAGAGCACAAGTACGCGTAGGGCCGAAGTCATGATCCATTGACAAAACTTAGGAGGTAAAACGTAGGGGAGACCCAAAGTTGCAGGGCTCACAGGAGAAAAATTGAAGGCCGAATCCTTTTGAAGCATCAAATATTCAAAGTCTGGGAAGAAAGGTTCCAAAGCTCAGGAGGAGGATCACAATAGCCATCGGATAAGTCGCAGAGGGAAGATCTGGACCGTTAGATCTACGTCCAGGAAAAGGTGGAACGCGCAGAGGAGGAGATCAGATCTGGGTCGTCAGATCTAAGAACAAAGGACTAACAATCATTGGACCTGGAGGAAGACACACGAGACTTAACCCTTGTGTGTGCAGGAGAGTGGACTCATCAAAGTCCTAAAGTTCCGAAATGATCAAAACCATCCATTGTCAGGGGGGATAGGTGGAAGAAGATCTACGGTGTTCGGGAAATCGAACATTGAGAGATTTGCAAGGAGGAGAGGAACAAACTCACGAAACGCGAAATCAAGAAATCATTCCAGTCATTAGATCTGGAGTGACAGGTGGCAGAGATCCATACACATCGAAGGATCAGACACTAGGAGAATGAAGGTGAAAACAAGAGAAAATACCCGGGGAGCTGGGAGCTGATTGATCCTAGTCATCCATTGAGAGGGACATGTGGCGAGAGATCATCATTTCATTGACTCGCTACTGGAGAAGGTTAAAGGGAAGAGTTTTAAGAACTCACGAGGCCCGAAATAGCAATTTGATCTAAGTCATCATATCACAAGAGATAGTGACCATTGATATGGGCGAGTAGATTTTGAAAGTTCAGGGATCGAGATTTCGAAGGAAAAGCGTTGGGTTGAGTTCCAACTTCGCGAAGCACAAAGTCCCGACACGCTCGAAGGTTTAGCCCCAGGTCGCAGGAAGGGGTCATATGAACAGGAGGTTCAGGGATGAGCTTGTGGAGAGCTAGGTGATTAACCCAGATATTGGGATTTCAGGGAATGGAGAGTCAGAGTTGGTTCACGTAGAATATCCTGATACGCGAAATCGTGATACGATCATAGTCATCAATTGAGGGGATAATACAGGATCGTAGATATGGTCAATCAGGGATTTGGGAACAAGAGTTAGGACTAACTCACATACAGAAGTCTCAAAGTCCCAAAATGTGAAGTGTTGTTTGATAAGGCGTGTAGTCATAGCTTATAGTCATATGGGGAAGATTGCGTCAGGTGCTTGTTTGTGCGGGTGCAGTTTCATTTGGACCTGTGGATCAAATATCAGGATTCTAGCAGGGAATCAAAGAGCCAAAATGGCTCAAGAATAGGAATGATCCAGAGACCAGAAGGTAGCAGAACCCCGAAGGGGAGGGGGGGCTGCATTTGGACACGTGGAAGGAGGAAAGTAGAGTGGAACAAAGATCGATAATAGACGTCAATCATAGGAAGTGCCAAAGGATCGTGAGACCGATGATCGATAAGGATTGCAGGGAGATGACATCCTCAGATGATAATAATCCTTGAGCGGGCCACAATTTCAACCACGGTTTTGGAAGGGAGATACGTAGCTGCTGAAGGAGGATTGCGTGGTGAAAAGTGGGTTTTTCTAAAACCACTCTTGTCCACGCCTGCAATTGTGCATTAGCATAAGGGCACAACCTAGGGTCGTATGAAGGAAGGGGCTATTAAAGAGGAGCTATCACCCATGAACTGAAGAACCCTAGAATGCACAGACATAGGGTGCAGGTGTCATAGTACCTGAGCCAAATGAAGGAAAGGGGCCTATGTATAATTGATATGCATTCATTCAGGAGCCCAAAGAGTCGATTTGACTCAACAATTGGAATGATCCAGAGACTGGGAGGTCGCAGAACCCCGGAAGGGGAGGGGGGTTGCATCGTTTTGGAATGTGGATGGGGAATTGCAAAGGCCAAATGGTATGACCAAGTTCATAATGTCCTTCATGAGTTCATAAAGAAGTCATTGGAATATCTGCGTCCTTCATCTGAATCTAGTGATAGCCTGAGCGAAGGTATAATTTGGTGAAGAATAAGGCACCCTGGAGTTCATGCAATAGATCATCAATGACAGGAATGGGAAACTTATATTTGATGGTCAGTTTATTCAGGGCACAAAAATTGGTACACATGTGCCAAGTACCTTATTTCTTTAATACCGTCACTATGGGGGAAGAATATGGGTTGGTACTAGGGAAAATTACCCCCACCTCTAGTAATTCTTGTACCATCTTTTCTATTTCATTTTTTTTAGCAAATGGATCCCTGTAGGGATGGACATTGGGGGGTTGACTTCCTGAAAGGAGAGGGATGCTATGACCATGCTCACCCCTGGAGGGAGGTAAGTCTGTTGGAACCTAAAATACCCTGGGTTACTTGTCCAAGATGATTTGTAGGCTAGGAGGATCTACAGAAAAGGCCCGATTTGTGATCTGGAAGGCATGAAATTG
Source organism: Picea engelmannii (assembly GCA_009831015.1). Classification (NCBI taxonomy): domain Eukaryota; kingdom Viridiplantae; phylum Streptophyta; class Pinopsida; order Pinales; family Pinaceae; genus Picea; species Picea engelmannii. The sequence continues at coordinate 256,927 of ML791990.1, read as the reverse complement.
AGCAAACACACCATAGTGGCCTTTCTTCAACATTTTTTCCATCCCGTGAGAGTTGATGATTTTAGGGGAGCTCGCTTGGAGACCTCAGAGGGTATAGGTGTGATCCTCTTAATTGAAGCTCATATATAACTCTTGATAATCCATTGTGATTGGTCTCATAGTGTGAATTTATTCCACACCTAATACAATATCACAGCCACCCATGGAAATATTGAACATATGGGTTTTCATATGATAATCACCCATTTGGAGTTTTACATTCTCACAGTGTCCCCCACACTTCATCGTACAACCATTAGTGATGAGGATTTGAAAATTATAAACAGGACAGACAAAGAAATGGATCTCCTCAACAAGCCTGTGGTGATTAAAATTATGGGTGATACCACTATAAATCAACACCACAATTGGCCTATGTTTGATGTATCTCTTCAATGGTTGTGGGGACAAAATACCCAAGAGGGAATGAAGAGATATGACAGCTTCCTCTGATTCTCTAGGGGTTGCAACTAAATCTTCAGTGTGAAATGGTGGTGTAGCATCCTCTTGGTGAGGAGCCTTATCTGATGGTATGTTGTCACAGGAAGAGGAATTTGATGCATCAATCTAGAATAAATTTGGTTCCCTACATTTGTGTCCTTGTGAATAGTTTTCATCACAGTAATAGTAAAGTCCTTGCTTGCGACGCTCTGTTATTTATGTTGGAGAGACCTTTTGGACCTTTAAGGTTTGTGTCGGAGCAAGGTTATCCCTAGGGTGAGGACAGTTGGGGAAAGTAGCCTTCAAGGGTAGATCTTAAAGGATGGTCTCTGCTTCTAGTGGTAATTGGCATTCTTGTAGCCATGTAGTAGGGTGATTCATGCTCACATGAGACTTGATGGATTCCTTTAAGCCATTGATAAAGCATTCAAGGTAAAATTCATCAAATAAGCCCTCGTTTCGGATAGCCAACTATTCAAATGTCGTAATGAAGTCTAATATTGATCTCATTTGGTGTAGCTTAGTGATCCTTCCCAAAAAATGTGATTCCCTATCAAAATAGGAATAAACTGCTTTACTGAATATGTTCCAAGTGGGTAGTCCTAGATAAAATTCCTTATGCCACTACCACCACTACCATCGTTCTTGATCCAAGTACAAAATTCCTACATGGATTTTGGTCTCATCATCCCAAATATCATGAAGGGAGAAGTAATGTTCCATTTGAGAAACCCATACTGTTGGGTTGGACCCATCAAATTTATGCATGTAATCTTTGGGAACCTTATTCCAAGAGGGTGGAGAACCCCAAGGAAAGTGGAAAGAATGAGTATTCTCATAATGGGAAGAGTGAGGGTCCTCTAGCATGGGATCAACATTATTTCCCTTGAAGAGTTGTGTTATCTCTTTGTAATTATTTTCAAGGCCGGCATGGATGTCTTTTTTAAAGTTGTCAAGTTTATGTTCTAGGGTGGACACCTTAGTCTCCAATTCTTCTTGATTCTGAGAGAAGGTAGTAGGCATGGTGAAGTCTTATGGAGCATGGGTGTTAGGAAAGAGATATAGTCTACAAAAAATTATAGGTACCAGGGTGATAAGGATAAAGAGAGGAATCCAATGGGATAGGTCTCATATAATGGGGTGTCGAAAAGGGTTGGGTCCATGGGAAAAAAAGGGCGTTAAAATGAATGGTACCACTACGATTAGAAGGAAGAGAGGAATCAAATGGAATAAGTCACAAATAAGGGTGCATCTAAGCCCTAGACTTTTTTTTTTTACTCTTGTAAAGTTAAACTCTGATCTGAATAATATTGCAGTGTTGAAAGGCCCAATTTCTTAACAGGAAAAAATGTGTAGTAATTTCGCAACCAGAATGCATGAGGTAAAGTTGCATGACAATAGATCTTGTCTTTTCTGTGTATGTTTTTGTCCCAAAGGTTAGGATATGCAAGGTTTATATATACAAGGGTTCACCTTGTGCTATAACTCTCTGATATACATGTGGAGTCCAATAGTAGTACTCAACCCAATATCTCAAGGCACCAACTAAAGATGCTAAACCATACCCTTATCCATACTACCCAACTACCCAAGTACTAGAGAGTATATTCCTGAGTTTTGTTCTCGGTGGAACTATAACAGTCAGGTGGCTGATCAGTTTATCTACGGAGGGCTTCAGGATATCTAGGTCGATCCGTATACATGTGATGTATGATGCACTACCACTCAAAGGGGTACCAACAAGGGTTACAAGGGTGGCCAACAATGTGCACTTAAGTACCACTTGTAGTTCCTATATGTATGCTTCCCCGAACACGTATTTATGTGTTGAATGATAGATCTTTGTAGCTTTAATATGCTAGAATACATCTCTACCTTGAAAAAAAATAACACAATTTTTAGCCAAGGAAAGAGCTATGAAACCACTTACAATATACCAGATGTAATATATTATGTGGAACATAATATATTTAGCAAGTAGTAATAGAACAACAAGAATATAGATATAGAAATACCAGGATAATTCCAGAAAGAGCACCTTTATTAAATATAGCAATGTTCACTTGCCTCTTCGAGGGGGAAACCTCCAACAAAGAAGATCTCTATTACAATAATCTCCAAGACAAAAATATCCAATACCTCCTACTCTTAATTATATTTATTCTACCTTCTAAGGAAACTTCTGGGGGAAGATATTTCTAGAAGAGAAAGATTATATTAGGTCTTCTTACATTGACTTATTCTCCTTTATTTATTAGGACTTATTAACTAATGTCGGCCTTTATTACATAGAAAACATATCCTACTAACTAATGATCCATGAAGAGGGATTAGGATCGGATCCTAACACATGTAATAGGCTAAGTAGTAACCAATTATTACCTTCAACACATATCCATATAGTTTGAAATAAAATACATGAGTTGAATAAGACTTTGATTCACCAATAAATACATAAACAAAGAATTCATGGAATCCTACAATTAGAATGGATGAATCTTTAATACCTATAAGCTAGTATTGTCCGGACTCTAAGACCATAGTTGATTAAAAAAAAATATGATCCCTTGGGATTGAGATTTTACTTTATTTTATACAATATTTAACACTAACCAAAATCAGTTACTTTGAGCAACTATCTAGAACTAAAATTATAAAATAGATTTTGACTATACAAAATCTAGGATTTGATAGAAACTACGTGCCAAATGTTTCCTCTTTTATGCTTCTATTTTGTAAGTTGTTTTGATAGATAATCCCTGTTTGAACTTTACAAGTATCCTCCAATCATCATTCATGGGATATTTGAAAGCAACCATTTTTCTAATGTCGATCAACTTATCCATTATGGTTTGTCCTTTTAATGATCCCTTCATGTATTGAAACTTGTCAATGTTGTCTCTTTCCTTCAATAAACTTTCCTTATAATTTTAGAAAGGAAAGATATTTCCCTTTTGACTGTAACAAGTTGGCAACCCCATTTTTACTAGATTGTTAAGCTTATTCATAAAAGGTTCAACACCTCCTTTAATCACATTGCATTTCATTTGAGCTTTCTGGACCAAATTTTCCTTTGTCAACACTTTATTTGTTTTCATAACCATTGAAGTTCGAACATTCACTCCTAGATCTCTTAATTCTCCCAATATTTAGAATTCGAATTTTATAATTTTATAATTTTATTGGCCAATTGAGGTTTATTACCTAGTTCTTTAAGTGGTTGTTGTATGACTTGTTGAATTTGATATGCTAAAACTGATTCATCTCCCACCAATCTAATATAATTCCAAATATTCAATATTTCAGCTATGATATGGTCCCAAAGAATATGCTTTTCTCCAATTAAATAATATTTTCCACCTAGCTTACCTTATAATTGTTCTAATTCTTATTGCAATTTGGATTTGATATTCTGATATTCAGTAATAATCCTGTATTTTTCCACCACTTTCTCTTTCAAAATATCTAATTCATCATTTTTCACAGAAATATTTATCCTCAAATTCTTTGAGATTCCAATTTGACAGTGTTTTGGCCATCTCTTGAGATGGGTCTGTTGATATTGAAGGTTGAGAAGATGAAGGTATTTGGCATACATGTTCATATTTTTCCTGCCTTAAAACTTCAATCTATTACTCATATGATTCAATTTGATTACTCATTTGAATCATCTATTGTAGGATATGATCTTTTTCTTGTTGTATTACTTTCAATTCAGGAGTTTGATTATGGTTGACGTTTGGAATTTTGAGATTTTATTCAATGTTAGGATTTCATTGTTTTTTTATTTTGATCAAAGCCTGTATTTTCTTCATATATTTGGGGTTAGATCCCAAATCAATTATCTATTGTTTCAACTTAGCAATCCTCATTTGTTTTGTTCCGTTGGCCAATTTTTCCTACTTCAACTTCTTTTGAATTTTATTTTCAATGGTTTTTATTTTATTCATGCTGACAAAATTCTTCATCAAATATTTGAATACCATCTCTTTAATTTGTCTTTGCAAATCCATTTCATAAACTAGATTTATTTGATCCACGTTGATTGAAATTTTAGCTTCTTTATAACCATTTATTGTTTTTACAACCTGGGATTTAGGCTATAATATAGCTATGTTCAATTGTCCTTTCTCATGTTCCGGGGCTGACAATAATTTGGTGTGTGAAGATCCCTCACTCCATATTTGAGGATATATTTCTTGTTTGATCTTAATTTTTAGATATTGAGAAAAAAATGTTTTCTTCTTTTGATTGGCCTGCTACTTCATTTTATCCTTTAACACTTGGAATACTACAAGGATAACACCATCTTGTGGATTTTTTTACAAAACCTCCCCGAAAAATTATTCCCTTAGTTGTAAATAGTGAAGGCGAGCGGCTGGAGGTTTTTGCAGAGGTTTTTTTTTCTCAGTGTCTTTATGGAACATACGCAATGGTGTGCATCTAAAAACTACTAAATTAATGCTTAAACGTTAAAATTCCATGTCACTGTTCTTCATAGCAGAGGTAGGTTGTGAGAGGTTTTTGCAGAGTTTTTTTTTTAATCGGTGTTCCTTTAAGATATCAATGCACTGGAAATTTCATGAAAAATGACGTCTTGGTGCATCCATGTTCCTGTATCACCGCCATAATTTATAATAAAATTCCATGCACCGAATAAATCACACCAGTGTCATTGAACAACACACATCGGTGCACCTACCTATGTAACAACACACTGAGGTAGGATAAATAAAAAAATAATTATCAAATCAATTTTCATTGTTATAGTGTGTCATGTGCTTTCAAACTCTCAATAAAGCATCGATGCTCAATGTTTTCCTGAGATGCCATGTTTCCCATGATGTACATTGAATTAGATAGCTCCATTGCTAGATTCCACACATTTCCAAATTTTAGAAATTACCACAAATTTTCATTTCCTCTCAACAGTGCAACCATGCCTCCTCAAGATAGTACAGAGTAGAAAAATTATTTATTACCTTCCTATTTTCATTTTCAGCCAATCAAAATTACAATTTAGCTTGAAATTGGGCATTTTTTTCATTTTTTTTTTAAATTTTGCATTGTGCACATGAACGGTTCGGCTCACCCCGAAGCAAATTATACTGTGTTAAATACACAATGAACACCTCTGATGGTGTGTCAATATATGGTTGCACCAATACCGTTCAAGCTAGTGCACCGCAAAAAATTACCAAAAAACAAAGTGGTTCATCCTTCAAAATGCCCCAACATTGATGCAAATTGGGCTTATACCCACATCGGTGCATTACACTTCATTAATCGCACTATTATTTCAATGATATATAAGATTTAACCCAGCAGTGCACCAAGTTTAATCAATATCCCCAGGGCGTATGTGAAACATAACAACATTCATCAATCATTATGTTTCTCCTAGTCCACATGTGTCATCATTCATTGATCCCCCTCTTCGTCCTCTTCCTCCACATGTGTCACAAGCTTCTGATGCTTTGGAAACTATGATCACATAGGGTATTCTTGATGCACATATTCATGATATTGATATAGAGACACTTGAGAGTGCACTTATGTTAACATTTGCTTCTGAGATAGTTGTTCTTGATAGAGGCTCTACCTTTGGTAGCAGATACATTGATGCACCTGGCTCTGGTGGTGGATCTAGGTAGTAGTGGTACTAATTGACATTTATATTGATTGTTTTATATTTGATTGGATATATATATATATATATATATATATATATATGACAAGTTTATTGTAGATTTTGTTGAGATGTATGTTTGACATGTATACTCATATGTATATCGCTCATGTATATTATGTTTTTTCATATAATGTTGTGGTTGTTGTTGTTGTTTGATTCATAAAATGTAATATGTGTATGCTAAAGACAAACATTGTTAATGATTTCTCTGCTTTTAAGTGAAATTTGATATGTATCATTCATTTAAATTTATAGTTTCCATATAATGTTTAACTTTACTTTTATGAAAATGTTTAAATTGGATTGTGATCGCAAAAAGTTATAACCATTAATGCCATACAATGTTTAATTGTTGTTCAAGGTGATTTTTTTGTTTTCCAACAAGATACAATATGTTGATTAAATGTGTTTAGAAACAAAATTACTTAAATATGATGATTGCAATGATTGTGATTTGAATATTTATGTATTTTTCATATATAATAATAATAACATTATAACATAATTATTCACTAATAATAATGTTGATGATGTAATAATAATTTTTTTTTTTTAATTTTTATTATTCAAAGATTACAAGAGAGTTATAATATAATTTTTTACTAAAATAACAATAGTTATATTTTATTAATATTCAATTTTTCCAAATATTTTATTAATTTATATTTATTTATTTTTTAAGTAAAAAAGCAGGTCCTAATATATTGATATTGCAAAGTTACAACGTGACATTGAGGTGCCAGTTGTCCTGCCTGTTAAGGAAACCGAGACAGTTGGCCATTCCAAGCTAGCTTCCAAACTCAAAATATTGGGTTGCCACCCTGCCCAAAGGAAACCAGGGTGCATGTCCAATTTTATCATTAGTTTGATCATGCCTATGCTATCGCTACCATTACTATGAGCTAGAAGAGCTACAGCTCTGTTATACATCAAAAAAAGAAAGAGTTTTGAGCAGTGGTTGAACAGGAGAACCTATTAACCGGTGTCCTCGTGGTCATCCTTCTCCTTGCCGCGTCTAACTAGCATGGCGTAAATCTGAGCACAGGTGGGGCATTGTCACCTTGGGGTGGCATTGGAGTAGGCGGCGTACAGCATGTCCAGGCATTGGTTTATGCGGACAACTCTAAATATTTGGTCGTCCACCATGTTGTGGACCTCGAAAATCAAATTTAGGTGCTCCAGGTGAAGAAGTGGTGGCTGGTGTTGCGATTTTTTCTCTTCGTCCTCCTCCTGGTGTGCTTGTTTCTCGCGTTGTGGCCTCAATTCATTAGGATCCTTGTAGATGTTTTCTCCGTTGCCTTCTGGCATCTCTTCCTCTACCAAACAAGTTATGAATTCCTCAACTGGAGTGTCACTGGGACCGTGTACAGCTCTTGGATTGGGAGTCAGTACGTCTGCTCCAAAACACGCAGGGGGGTTCCAGTTGTCCAGAACCGTGAAAATGAGACTTTCAGAAAGATTTTGGGGGAATTCCTCCGGAGGAATCTCCTCAACATATGTTCTGGGAGGCATTCCTTCTCCTTTAGACTCCCTGGGTCTCTTTCGCTTGGCTAAAACCAGAGCTCGCTCAAACTTCTTTTGCCTCTTCTGTCGTGAGTATTTTATTAATTTATATTATCCAACTATTATAATATATGAAATTTATTCAATTAAATTTAAAATAATAAATATAGAGAATAATAATACATTTTGATCTATACACTTAAGATGAAATGGTTTCACAATGTTTTACTCTAATACAGACTTTATGAATCTTTATTAAAAAATAATATCACCGAACATTTTATAATTAGTATTTTAAGAATTAATAAAATTGACAAAGGATTCTATACTTTTAGATAAGTATGGATCATTAAAATTTTCCTTAATTCTGACTAGGCTCTAGAAAAATACTCGTTTAGAATTTCCATGTCCTTCCTATATTGAAACTTATTTCAAGGAGAATGAAAAAAGAATTATTAATATAAGTTTATATGATTACAAAACTAAATGATGGAGTGGAATAGGTGAAGGCCATGATAGTTGCACTAGTTAAGGTGGGGAATTTCATCAAAGTTGGTAATGCCAAGTACACCACAAATATTGTAGATGTTGCAAGAAGTTATTTTGCTGGAATTATCCTTAGAAGTTCCATCAAATTAAGTATATATTTATTTGAATTTTGATTTTCTCAAACAATAAAAATTTTGAGGTTTGAATATTTTTTAATATATTTATGTTTCATTAAATAAAATATAATTTAAAATAAATATTTACTATTGTACACCACCAACTTTGTCATATCTCAATTAATGCTTACTAATTCAAAGGTTAACATAAACATATTTTAATACAATACAACATAAAATATTTTCTATAATAAACAATTATTATGACAATGAAAATATATGAAAACCAAATGTTATGCGTGTATGTCTATTTATTGTATTTTCAATATGGTGGTTGTAAATGGTTGTTAACTTTTCATATCCAACATAATTATAAAATGAAGGGAAAAAAACATAATTATCCATTATAGATACCCATAATAAATGACACATCCACAATATAAATGTCCAGACAAATCATTTACATGAAATCAGTCTTAGTTGCCATCACCCTTATTATCTTCCTCGCTTGGCATTGTAACATTCTTGTTCTCAAAAAGATGTTTATATCTCAGATCATGTCTCTATATGAACCACCAATCCCCATCCAACACATATGGGTAAAAAAACACTTGGTTGCAATGTTTTGGGAAAACATGAGGCTCTTTACTTTCAACCTACATTTTTTGTAGTTCATACATATTAGCCCACTATCACAATATTCCTTTACATTTATCCGTTTGAAGGTATCCCACCACTTGCAACAAAAAATAACACATTGAAATGATGAGAAGTCCACTTGCATGATCTCTTGTATATTTCTAATGTAACCTAACTTCCCCTCTATTAGGTTTTCATCACGATGGCTAACATGGCTAGATTGGTCGAAATCGACCTCCACTCCACAATATTGTGTGATGTGGACTTAATCAACATACTCAGTGTGAAAATGATGTCCATATGCCCACGTAGATGGGAAGAAGTGCACCTGTAAAAATGTGAACAAAGGGCGATGTCATATGTCTAATAATCGAAGCATTCATAAAAACATAATACACGTTACAATTCAAATGTGAAATATTATAAATAGAATGTGGTACTAAGAAAGGTTATTACAGAGTTATGGCACTCGATCCCTATGTTTAGTACATCTAGATATTCTCCATGTGGGTTATGATCATACATCACATATTTCTCTTGTATCTGGTCAACCATCCAATTGTTGGGACATTATTTTGGCATATTTTCTTTTAAATGATTAGGATAAGGCATGCTTCTACCATTCAATCATCTAAATTTGTTCATGTCATTGTCCCATTTCGTTCTTTTCTCTTCAAATAATGTGACCCATGATCGTGTTTCCTCCGCGTTGTAAAGAATGAATTTCTTGATGACATCCATTTTAAAATTCACTGACGTATACAAAAATTCAAAACGAATGGCATGAGATCAAATATATATTATCAACTTAAAGAATGAATTTATTGATGGAATAAAAGTTTCTAAATTCATTGATGTATAAAAGAATTCAAAACAAATAGCATGGTATGAAAAATATATTATCATCTTTAATGTAAACAAGTTATATGTACTAAATTGACAAAATATAACTGACCTACTCTTTATCAAGTTCCTTTTTACGTTCATTTGGAGTACCGTTTGTCCTCATCTTGATGGGCATCCCAAATGAATGCCTCTTTTGTTTCATCAATTTGCTTGATATACTCACTGGCATAACATAATGACTCATATACTATGTACCCCACTACCATAGAGCCCTCTAGTTTTTCCCTTTGTCAAACAAACCCCTTCAATTTTTTCATGTACCTCTATAAGAAGAACATCCAATGACATGATAGCACCCTAGCTAATTCAACCTCATAAGGTAGGTGAATTAGAATATGGACTTGCAATTCCATAAAACTCATGGGCAATTCCTTCTAAAACATACAAACAATATCAGTTATCTCTCGAGGCCACCGAAACTACCACATATGGAGTTGAATTCTGACGATGTGTTCTTAAAGACAAAATCCACCTTACCATTGGACATTACTCACTAATTCTCAAAATTTTATTATATTTTTTTCTTGGTCCCCAAACATTCATTGGACCTACGACATAGTTTAGTACTCGTCGGACGTCTGACTTTTATTCACGGTTTTGAAGACCGTCGATTCTGCAACACTGACATCACCATCATGACCCACCATTGCCCCATCATCTATCATTGTGGCACCTACATGGCACTGCCATGTCAGCAAAAAAAATTTCTCATGGGTGCATTTGGCACCTAATTGGGCCTTAATTATGGTATATAGGGGGATAAAAATGTTCATCACATGCTTATTATTCCCATGTTGTCTCGATCTATAAGTCAATTATGCCTGCAATGGGGGATAAAAATGTTCATCGCGGGCTTATTATGCCCTCTCTGTCTCGAGACGTCAACTAAATGTCAATGCACAAGAGATATGATTGGAAAGTACAAGGATTAATAGATGAACATAGTATGCAGATTAGAAGTTTTCATGATGTGGGTAGGTTGGACAGTACTTGACCCACATTACTTGTGTTTCCAAATAGGCTATGAGAAAATTTCAAGTCATACGTTAGGTAATGTTACCAGTGAAATCATATGATGGTTGGTCCCAACTGGTGCTGCCATGTCCCAAATTTACCCCTTTGTATAATGAAGGGACTATATTCTTTGGCATTATAAGTTTCATTTTGAGTGGTTAATTCTATATAATCTGAGTCCCCTAGGGTTTTTGAGGACGTTGAATCCATTTATGCATTCATAAATGCAAGTTAAAAAATATAAAATTGTGTTTTTTCTTAGATTTAGATCATCAGATTTAGGTGAAAAATGTCAATTAAATGTAGAACATTTAGACTACGCCACCATGAGAGAAAATTGGGAAGGATTTAGGTGGTCAGTTGAGAGGTCACATTACTGCACCTGTATGCAAATGGTTCCACCAATCAAGAAGAAGTACATCGCATCAACGTCAACAGTCCAGGAGGCCCCAAGAAAGAGAAAGGGGGAGTCTCCAACAGTAGTGAGAGGACCAAAGGAAATGGAGCACATCATGAGGGGAGGAATCAATGATGCCAATAGTTTCAATGGAATGAAAAAGTACAAGGAGAAGGGAGAGAAAGTAGTTCTCTATAAGGAATATGTCCAGGTTGATCAGGCCAAATGGGTGTTGAAGGTGTTTGACCTAGGTATATGATACCACAAAAGTTGCTTAGCAACAAAACCATAACAATTGGTAAACATATACCTTATTTATATCAATCATTTCCATCCCACCATAATATTATTCTGCAATATAATCCCCAATACTTCCCCTTCTCTCTTCCCTCCTAATGGTGCACCGTCCATATCCATATCACATTTTTTATCTTCCATTGGACCCTTCGGTGCACTACAAATTTTGGAACCCATTCACATTGTAATATGCTTCAGTACCACCCCACAATATGAATATGGTTGTTAATGTGATTTTTCTCCTATGACCTTGGTTCATGTCACAATAGAGTGAGACCATATATAAAAGACAAAACCTACCCTCACACAACAATAATGTTATGAGAAAATAACTAATTTGAGGGGAGAGAGAGGCCTCACATCTTGTATCCTATGTTATATGTCGATGCTTCACACCTTGTATCCTATGTTATATGTTGATCTTTTCTCTCCACATTTGATGTTTCTTGTGATCTCCACTGGTATCAACCTGCAAAAGAAGACCAAGTCTGTGTTGCAAAAAGGTAGTTATGAATTCGAATCATACATATAATGTGCAAATATTCAATTATATGAAGAAAAAATAACATATTTCAATAGATTGATATAAATTTACACATGTATGGAGGGAAAGAGAACTCTTTTATTGAAAATGGTAAAAGTGGTTAGTTACAACCTAAGTTGAACGGTCGACACAAATTCAAAGCCAATTGCCTAGGTTCCTCCATTGGTCCTTCAAGCATCAACTCAACAATATTTCCCTTCTTCATATGAAAAAAAAGGGATAGGAACACACCCTATGGTCATATAAGGGAGAAGAAGGAGCATTGGAAAGCAATTTCTAGAACAAGGGGATGTTACTCAAAGGATCAAGGAAAATAGGGAAGCTTGAAAAATCATTAGCATAATATTGCACCTAGGTTTTCCTCCACATCCATGCCCTCAAAGGTTATTTTATACCATCCTCAAAAGGTTGAGTTGCTTGTATTCCATTTTTTAGATGGCAATAAAAATGTTGTTTTTTATATGATTTGATGAAGAAGGATGGGATTTACATTTGCAAGCTAGGTAAAAGGACTAAGTCATCTCACAAATGTAATTGATGTATAAATTTGTGGTATAACAGATGACCCCTAATGTGTGAGGTCAAAAGGGAAACTTATGGATGAAATACATTATAACTATGAGAGGCGAGGATGCAATGAAGTAGATCCAATGAAATTTCTCGAACAACTAACGCAAGAAATTTCTCAGGCATACTCATACTCAAGAGTGATGTAAGCATGGCCGCCAAATCAAGTACATCACAGATCCATGACAGATATGAAAGTATGATTGATGTCCATGGCCACGAACAATACACAGTGGATCCATGTGATATATTTAAAGTAGCAATCATGGCCATGAGGAATACACAATGGATCCATGCAAAAAGTAGATCATATCCATGAATGGATACACAATGGAGCTATGTCTCAAATCAAAATAAGAGGATATATGGAACCAATGGAGTGAACAAGTGGATCCTCTATGAGTACCAATGTTTTAGGGTTGGTACAATATTTCGAGTAGGATAAAAAAATATGTGATTCTCTTACTTCACATGAATTATTCAAAACAATCCACTGAGGTACAAGTCTACACTATGTGAATAGATGTGTTGGGGTCAAATATAGCGAGACATCATTTGATTACCGGTCATGGATGTATATTGTTAACAAAAATGAGATGATCCACCAGTGATGATAATGGGCATCAAGGTACCATGGTACAATCTAACGAGTGTGAATAAATTAACTAGTGTCGAACACGTGATAGGATATATCAATCATGGGACATTGATGTATTCCCATTTTTAATAGAGAGGGAACCTTCCATTGATGACTGCAAGCCCCAAGGTACCAAAAATAACTCTAGATCCATATCCCAGAGAAAGATGTGTTGAAGTCGATAGGAAGAGATCCACCGGAAGAAAGGCATCAAGGAATCCTCCATCATCTAGCACAAGGAGTAGTAGAAGGCCAAAGATTTGGAAGGACTCAGATGAACAAATTGTAATGACCACACCGAGGTACAACTCCAACATGCACCAGATAGAATAGTGCATGGCAAAGATTCTTTGAATAATAGCCAATAATGGAGACTAATGAGGAATATGAGGAATCTGTCAATGGGGTCAAATGGAAACTAAGGTATCGCACAAATCCCTATGCGTGATGATTTTTGTTGACGTCTAACACAATGGAAACCACTTAGTCAGTGACCAATGATGGTTTTTCATCTTTTGAGTTCAAGGTCATATATCAATGATGGTAATAGTCCTAGGGTGAAACTCTAGTTCATACTCTCAGAGCAATGTGTTGAAATCAATAAAAGAAGACCCTCCAACAAGAAGTCAATGAGGACATTCTATACTAGCATGAGTGAGATCCAAAGATACTTGTGATGATAGGATGTACTTGATTGACACAAGAAGGCCTACTTGAAAGGTCAAATACTTTCTGCAAAATGGTTGACTAAGGATGATTTTTTTTTTGAACAAAAGCATGACATATTATGTGACTTAGGAAGGATGGATTATAAATCGAGATACATTAATGAAACAATAGGAATCAACAAACACTCTATATGGTTGGAAGAATAACCAATCAAAGGAGACTATGCTCGAACGAGAAAAAGTATCCTAAAGCCATACTAAACCAAAAATATTGAGACACTAACTCAAATATTTTGTTTTGTTCAAGGGTCACAAGAATACTGCCAACAAAAGAGATAGACACTTTCTCCCCTACTTTTTAATTTTCGTATGCTTTTGTATTTTTCATATTATTAAATCCTAAAAAAAAAAAGAATAAAAGAATTCTATAGTACAGTGCAAAAAACGAGTGTCGTGGGAAAATAAACTAGTTCCAAAGCGCATGGAACATACCTATGCTTAATGCAAGGAAGCATGTGCATGATAAGGACACTTGGGGGATGTTTCCTCTAGGGTTAATATGTCTATCCATGAGGGCACAAATTTCAATTCTAGAAACTAGTAGGAATGCATAAGAAAATGGTTCAACAATGAAAAGTTGAAAGTTGGCATTAGACCCGAAAGAACGATTAATTAATATGCAATGAAATTACAAATCAACAAAATTTTGGAAGCCCCATGGGTACATTATCCAGAAATATATTGAAAGGAATTCATGAGGCTTAAATGGAAAGACATGGAGGGACAAAAGGGGGCTTCCGAGCCTACAGGAAAATTGCAGCATGTGTGTCAAAAATTCCAGTGAGGTACTAACTAGGACACCCGTGGAGAGGTAAGTTCTATCATTTGTAATGATACCTTTAAGGAAACTTGAAGGTATGATGTTGAAAAAAAATGGGGTGGATCCCATTGTAGATATGTGTCCAACACAGATAGATGCATTGTGCAATCAGAATGTAACCTAGCCTATATACCAGTAAACAACACAATACATGTTGAAGAATCTGAAGAGGTGTTGACATAAGTATCAATATGTGGTAGGGGTATTCCTGTCAGTAATGGCCAAAAAAATATTGAGAGGAATATATATTGCAACTTCAATGTGAAGTCATAGAGAGACTAAACATGACTCTTGATCCGAAGAAATTATTTCAACAGGGGCACCAAACTGCGAACAAGTTTCTAACTAGGGCACCCATGAACGGTAGGCTCTACCATATAAATTATGACACTTCTAAACAACAAATAAGGTTATGTGTCACAACTCAATGGGGTTGATCCTAAGGCAAAATGAAACAAAAAACGGATAACGCAAAAATGCATGGAGGGGAAAATCTAACCTATATGCTTGTTTCAATATCATTACCTATTAGAACGGATCGAAATGGAAGAAAAGATACCAAATATAAATGTATTAAAATTCCTATATATAATACCAAAAACACTCACACAGAATTTAATAAGTCCAATATAGAAACCACCGATAAAAACATGTTCTAAGGGATACAGAACTTGAAAACAAGAAACCCTAAAAGTACAATATGTACAAAGGATCGCACAACCTTTCAGCTTATGCATAGTAGTTATCCAAGAAGATCCCATTTCTAGGCTCAAGCCAAGGGTTTCATTGGTAACCAACCATTAAATATTACAGTTCAGGAAGAGGTTGAGGATCCATAATCATAGCTTCAAGGATAGCCTCATCTAAAGGCAACTCAAAATCCATGAAACTGGGGCTCGATAACACACAAATATTAGGGCTTATGGTCTCACAAACTGTAAGATGAGACTCAAGAGGAAACAAAAATTACTCAAGCCAAGAGGGGAAAGAAAATTATCACATGCCCCCATAGGATACAACACTTGATCAATTATTGAGACCTTGTCTAAAACTAGTATATCATTGGTAGATGACACAATCTTGGGAGAACCCAATGCTTTCCAATATGAGGAGGAAAAAATACTTGTAGAGGATCCTTCATCTACAACACATCGATGAATTCCTTTCAAAATAGATTCAACCATAACCATTATCTAGAAAGGTGCAAAAGAAGGAAGGTGAGGCTCCACAAGATCATTCCAATCAAAGGAAACCATCCTAGGACTTGGAGGGAGTGTACTCAAAGAGAGTGGAATTCCCCCTTGTTTAGAAGGTACTTAAATGGAAATGATAAATACATGGTTGAAATATGCATCACTCTGTGAAAGAGGATTTGGATTAGTCGAATATTTCATCGACTTGACCACTTTGGAAGACTAGTCACTCTCCAAGAAAAGAGTGGGATCAGTCGAAGATTGCATCGGCGCAACCACTTCCTCAACCACTAGTTGAATAGGATGTGAGAAAACATGGTCAAGATATGCATGACCCCCCAAAATGAGACGGGTATCAACCGAATATTGGATCGGCATAATCACTTCATCAACCAACAATTTATTAGATTGTTTGGAATCTGAAGACGATGTGGAACTATAGGGTACTTCATATAAGGACCATTCTCTTCATACCACAACAATAGCAGGGCAAAAATGAGTAAGGTGATCTCCCTCGCAAATCTTACAAGGGAAATTGGGATTACGTCCTATACATCTAAGTTTCTCAACCATATCAATGCCCCCAACGTGACTTGCAATGACTGGTGGGTTGCTCCCAGAATGAATTATAGTGGCTAGGTTTTGATCTCCAACATGACGTGTAGAGGTTGGTGACATTTGTCTAGTATGAATAGTAGTTATTAGACTTTCTCTCCCAGCATGAGTCACAGAGATCGGTTGCTTCTCCTCAACGTGACTCACATAGGTTGTTGACCTATCTCCAACATGACTTGTTGAGGTTGGTGAACTAGTCCAATATGACTCGTAGTGACTGGACTCATGCTTCGAGCATGACTTGTAGTGGATAGTTTCTTGGCCACAGTATGACTCGCAGTGGCTTGTGATATGTATCCAACATGACTAGCATAGGTTGGTGACTTCTTCTTCTTACTCTTCCTCTTCCTATTCCTTTTAGACTTATGGTTACTAGTAGAAATAATTTCACCAGAGGAGGGTGAAGGAGAAGGAGTAAACTTGGCATATGTAGAAGGTGAAGGATAAACATACGTATGATCCCCCTGACATAAGGTGTTTATCTGAAAAGTATCAAGAGAATTTAGGACCTTCGGAGTGGCGCACAACCAAACCGGTAGTCCTAAATTCAACCCAGGATTGTTGAAAGTGGTCATCAAGGGGGCACCAACATTTCCAAAGAAAGGAAAAGCACAAGAATTCCCTTGGGCAGGGGTTCCTTGGTTGGTATCCTCAAGAACTTTGGCCAGAAATTTCTTATGCACAGGTTCATCCTTTGTGGGATTGTTCATGTCCATAAAAGTCTCACACACTAAATTTGAAGATCCAGTGGTATAAAAATCCATGCCTTCTAAGAGGTGGATCCACACTTTCATGAGAAAGACTAGGGGTCCTTCCTGACTAGCAAAGCAGTTGGTCAACCACCCTAAATCAACAACCCAAAAGAGGTGATACTGAAACAACCTAGGGCCAACTATACAAAGCAACACTCCACTAAAAAAATCCTAAGAGAAACATCACAAGAAAATAAATTTTCCAAATATTCAGCCTAGGTGGATGAGTTCTTGAGTCCAAAGGAATGAAAAAGTGGAAAGGGACCTTCCGGATGAAGGCACGGGTTGATTAAGTCCCATGAACTAGAAAATGAAGGAGTGAGAAGCAGTTATCCTGACTTCCACTAACCAACCTTATCTGGTGCAAGTACCCATGCTTCATGGGTCACCCTCTAGTAGTACTGAAAAGTGTGATGCAAAATCTACCCCAGGGACCATGACAAACCCTCGTAGTCACCTATGATATCCCTAGGAAGAGAAACTAAGGTTACCAACTCATAGTTAGCATTCAGGGGGAGAATTGAAAGTCGAGATAGAACGTATGGGAAGGGTAATTGAACCCAAAACTCTTCCAGAGGACTGATTTCATATGGGTCAGTATCACTTCAGGAAAATTCCCCAATATATGATCTATCCACTACGCTTAGTTAATATTTGGAGGGGATATCTCCTCAGCTCTCCTTTACACAAACTTGTGTTTGACTCATGTGTTAGAGGAGCTTCTCGGCTATACTTATGCAACAATTGGATTTGACTCTCCCTAACTCAAACTCCTATGTTTTTTTTCTAGCCTTGGATAAATTAACTCTCCAACCTAAACCAAGGCCCTAACCCTAAACTTTTTTGTGAACCCTAGAAAAAAATTCTAGTACATTTTAAGTTTAGTGTTCATTTTAGAAATGGTTTTTACTCAAAGGGTATGGAGTGAAATTGATGTTGTTTGAGACTCTTGCAAACAATGAAACTTATAAGAACACTGGCAAAGAAAACTTTACACTAATATTTCAATGAAAAAGAGTTTCAAAAGAGAAAATGCATGAACAATCCTTCAAACCTTGAAATACAATTTTTTCCTTTTCTGATGCAAAATACACAATGCAAAGAAAGAAGAGACCTAACTGGAAAAAAAAACTAGGTTTTTTAATTTTCTTTTTCTTTCTACCAAAGCAAGAAACATGCCTAAAGACTTAAGTGCTAGTAAGCAAATTATTTTCTTGAAGTAGTTTTGTCTTTTCTATTACTAAAAGAAATGAAATGCAAATGAGATGCAATTTTTCTTTTTGTTTTATGAACAAAGGGAAGAAGGTAAAGAGGAAGAAAACAAACAGTCAAGAATCACTAAAACACAACAACCAAACTAGAAACACATCCCAGCCACACATGACTAACCTTTCGACCCACCTAAAGAACCTTATAACCAAAAGACTTACCTAACCAAAAGAATTAAATTTTAGAAAAATTGAGAGTTTTCAGAGAATTAAAAAAACAATAAAAAGCAAACCCAATAGGCTCAGATTGTACTGAAGAACCAGACCAAATCCTCCAAAACTGAGAGAAAGGATAAAAAATTCAAATTCTTACATAGATCGGTGACTGTGTACACTAGGACTCATAGAAATCCATGGGTCGAAAAAAGTCAAATCACGAATATCCATGACTCCTAAAGGGACAAAGTGCAGATGCACCGGTAAAATTTGAAAAATAAAAATCCAATCCAGATGGATGCTTTTAAAAAATTTGGACAAAGTTTCTAGATGGAAAATGCTTTGAAAAGAAATCCTAGAAAATAGGAAAATTTATAGAAATCAAAGACAACACAAGGCACCTTAAGACCGACCCAAACTAGGAGACGAGATCCCCAGTATGGTCACAAATTCTATTAATGGGATTTTTCCCTTGTGACCTTGGGTCATGTCACAACAAAGCGAGACCATATATAAAAGATAGAACCTACCCTCACACACAACATTGTTATGAGGAAATAACTAATCTGAGGAGAAAAAGAGAGAGATGGAGAAGGAGAGGCCTCACACCTTGTATCCTACGTCTGATGTCAATCCTCGCTCTCCACCTTTAATGTTGTTTCTAATATCCACCTTTATCAACCTGCAAAAGAAGACTAAGTATGTGTTGCAACAAGGTAGTTATGAATTCAAATCATACATATAATGTACAATTATTCAAGTATATGAATAAAACTAACATATATCAACAGATTGAGATCAATTTACACATGTATGAAGGGAAAGAGAACTCTTTTTATTGAAAATGGTAAAAGTGGGTAGTTACAACCTGTCTTGAACCACTAGCACTGCCTCGAAGCCAATTGTCCAGGTTCCTCCATTGGTCCTTCAAGCATCAACTTAGCAATATAGACCTTCTTCAGATGACCCAAAAGGGATAGGAACACACCCTATGGTCATATAAGGGAGAAGAATGGGTATTGGAAAGAAAGTTCTATAACAAGGGGATGTTGCTGAGAGGATCAAGGAAAATAGGGAAGCCTGCAAATTTGTTAGCATAATATTGCACCTAGGTTGTCCTCCACATCCATTCCCTCAAAGGTACCTTTATACCATCCTCAAGGGTTTGAGGTGGTTGTATTCCATTGTTTACGGGCCCAGGGAAGTTTGGGAACGATCCCAACCGAAAAACTCGCTCGAAAATGTGGAATATTTTATTTTTTCATATTTTTTGAGGTCATTCGCGAGTTGTAAACTAGCAAGGCATGGACATCTCTGGTTTTCACACTGGTGACCCATGGATGGCAAAAAAAATGTTGTTTTTAGATGATTTTGATGAAGAAGGATGGTATTTACATTTGTAATCTAGGGAAAAGGACTAATCCATCTCACAAATACAATTGATGTGGAAATTTGTGGCATAACATTGGTGACTGGATAAGACTCCCTTATGAGTATCGATTGCAGTGAACGACTTCCTATAACAAGGAGTGTGCCTCAATTACTAAGCATCACCTCAAAGATGAAACAACTGGCTCGAGGACCTATGACTTCATGTAAATTTAGTTATGTTCCACTTATGCAAGTGACCTATGGGTCACGGTGGTCCCTATGGGGAACATAGTATATAAGGTTGTAAGTAGAGAGATAGAAAAGGACATGCTTGTTATATATTCCTTAGGAGGAATATTTGGAGAGGATAAATTTGTAGAATTTGTATTACAGTTTACTGAGTTTGTATTGGGCATTGTATATGTGATGTCTGTCATGTAAAGATCCTTCTATATTTGTGAAGAATTAATGGAAGATTAGTAATGTTTCTGACTCATATTTGTCTTAATATGTGATGCTTGTTGTGATATTTAGTGATTATATGCAATATTTAAGTGACATTTAATTCATTTTTTTAATAATGTCTAAATATTCCCACGAGAAATTATATTTTAGGTTTTTTTATGTGATACAAATCATTGTATTGATATTTCTGGTGGAAATGAAATACACATTGACAAGATCCCTTCTACTTTTAACGTTAGCAACCATTGTCTTTATAGAATAACTCTATAAGACAAGACTATAGCCTATCCTTATGACTTTGACTCCTAAAATAATCTATCATTCTTTAAACAAATAGTTCCACAGCTTCATATTGATTCTAAGACAAAACCATGAGATAAACTCTCTCTAACTTTACATAAACAAAAATTAAAACAAGATCAAAAATCTGTTCATTAAAAAAGATGTATGAGTATCAAATATGTAGGAGTATGGTCCTTAATATTGTGAAAAAGTAAACAAAATTCCTCCAAAATGACTGCTTTCGTTGATGATTGATCAACTTTGTCGTTTAATTCTCGGTAGACATGAGAAAAATACACCTCTTCAAAAACTATTTTCTTTTCCATAATCCTATTGAAAATAGGCCCCAATTCCAACTTAGAAATGTTACTTTTACCATTTTCCCAGTCCATCAGAAGTTTGGATTCACTAAAGACATGTAGCCTCTTAACCTTCTTTTCCACTACAACCTTAATTATGATCTAGAGGACATAGAGTTATGTTCTATTGTTTGTGCCCAAACCTGCCCAATGTTGTATTATACCTTAGATTTGATGTGTGCAAGTTGTTGGGGATGTGGTTTATCATAGTAGACATGTTCATGTTGTTTATGTTGCAATTGCAATTTTAAAAAGGGTTTCTATGCAAAAGAGGCATATTTTTCCTTGTAATTTGCAAGGTCTAAATTGTACTAAGTGACAAATGAAAATGCACGTCCAAGCTTCCTTGTAGCTCCAAATTTGAATGCAAAACTACCTCAGCCTCGAATGCATGTCCTAGTCTCAATTTTGACCCAAATTTAGTGGTTCAAATTGCATACATTGTAGTTTGTGATTTTACACCTATCTATAACATTATATTGGAAATTTCAAAAAGAAACCTACATGATGTGCATAAAGGCTAAAACTTTCCTTCTAAAACCAAAGGGCCAAATTCTTAATGTTGGCTATACGAAACTGCAAGGTCTAAACTGTACTCTCCAAAAAGGATGATTTCTATGCACAAAGATTCACAACATATTGATGAATCATAGGATGGTGGGTTATGAGAGAAACCAAGGTCCATTTCGCATTAAGATTCATAAAATATTCTTTTGTGGAAAAATGGGCAAGAGATACCTAGTAAAACCCTTAGAATGCACAACTTGTTTGTAAAAAGTAACCCAAGGTTGCGTTATACCTTATATTTGAGTTGTGCAAGTTGTTGGGGTTGTGGTTTATCCTAGTAGACCCGTTCATGTTGTTAATTTTGTAATTGCAAGTTTAAAGAGGGTGGTTGTGTAAAAGAGACAATGTTTGTCTTATAATTTGTAAGGTATAAAATGTACTAAGTGATTAAATGAAAATGCACCCCCAAGATTATAACTTGTTTGCACAATTGTAAATTGATTATTACAATATGTATAACTTGTTTGCACAATTAGTAGTGCATTTACACTCCAAAAATGATGATTTATATACACAAAGATTCATGAAATTTTGATGAATCAAAGGATGGTGGGTTAGGAGAGAAACCAAGTTCATTTTTTCATTAAGATTCATAAAAGAATCTTGTATGCAAAAATAGGCAAGAGATGCATAGTAAAACCCTCAAAATGCACAACATGTTTGTAAAAAGTAACCCATTGTTGTATTATACCTTAGATTTGAGTTGTGCAAGTTGTCGGGGATGTGGTTTATCATACTAGACATGTTCATGTTGTTTATTTTGCAATTTCAAGTTTAAAAAGGGTGGTTTTTCAAAAGAGACAAAGTTTTCCTTGTAATTTGCAAGGTATAAACTGTACTATGTGACTAAATGAAAATGCATGCCCAAGCTTCCATGTAGCTCCAAAATTTGTTTTATTAGTTTTAAGATGGAGTTACATAAATGGTAAATTTACCTATGCATATAAAGTTCAATTTAAGAACATGAGATGTTTTTCTCATGCACCTAGAATTGGGATTTCATGTAAATTTGAATGCAAAACTACCTCAGCCTCAAATCCATGCCCTAGTCACAATTTTGAGCCAAATTTTGTGGTTCAACTGGCATAAGATGTAGTTTGTGATTTTACACATGTCTGTAAACTTATATTGGCATTTTTCAGAAATGAACCTACCTAGTGTGCATAAAGGCTAAGAATTGCATTGTAAAACCAAAGGGCCAAATTGCTAAAGTTGGCTATATTAAATTGCACGTCAAAAGTTGGATATGGCTCCATAATTTAGGATTTAAATTGTAAATTGATGATTACAATATGTATAACCTATTTACACTCCAAAAAGGATGAATTCTTTATACAAATATTCATGGAATTTTGATGAATCAAAAGATGTTGTGTTAGGAGAGAAACCAAGGTCAGGTTTGCATTAAGAGTCATAAAACACTCTTCTTTGTAAAAATAGGCAAGAGATGCCTAGTAAAACCATCGAAATGAAAAAATTGTTTGTAAAAAGTAACCCAATTTTGGGGATGTGGTTTATCATAGTAGACATGATCATGTTGTTTATTTTGCAATTTCAAGTTTAAAAGGGGTAGTTGTGAAAAAGACTCAAAGTTTGCTTTGTAATTTGCAAGGTATAAATTGTACTATGTGACTAAATGAAAATGCACGCCCAAGCTTCTCTATAGCTCCAAAATTTGTTTTATAAGTTTTAAGATGGAGTTACATAAATGATAAATGTATCTATGCATATAAATTTTAATTGAAGAACATCAGAGGTTGCTTTCATGCACCTAGAATTGGGATTTCATGTAATTTTGAATGCAAAACTACCTCAGCTTCAAATGCACACCCTATTCTCAATTTTGTGCCAAATTTTGTGGTTCAACTTGCATAAGTTGTAGTTTGTGATTTTTCACATGTCTGTAAACTTATATTGGAATTTTCAGACACAAACCTACTTGGTGTGCATAAAGGCTAAGAATTACATTGTAAGGTTTTATATTGTCATATTTAACACTTTGAAATTCCCCCCCCAAAAATGTGGCTCAAATATGAATTATTATTATTATATATATATAACCCATCAAAAAGTTATATATGAAATTACAAAGTATGCTTATTATTATTTTCTATATTTTTTATTTGAATTTATCTATATGGTTGTTGTGGGGGAAAGAGGTGTTGATATTATGGTAGCTACGGGAGGTATTTACCTCCACGTGTAAACCTGATGAGGATAGAATACTCTGGGAAGCAAGAAGAAACCTAATGAGTTGGCTAACAACCCTAGAAGACTTGTCGGCTCAAGAAGATCATTTATATTAGTTTATTAGCCTCCAAGAGAAGAAGTCGGCCAGAAATAATAATATATATTGAATAGACAGATACCCAGAACGAGAAGTTGGCCCAGGCAGTTAGCCAGAATTAGTATAAATATAGGAGGTCAGTTCTCATTTTGGCAGGCAGTCTCAGAATTGCAGAGCAGCAACTTGTGCGCAGTACATTGCCTAGTCTTGTGCACAGGTTTGAGGAGAACTGCCATTGTAGATGTTGCAGCTAGCAGATCACATTTGGCTTGGACTATCTCTTGGCTAGGGTTTGGAACATCTGATCATCTCTTTTTGGTGTGTTATCCTTGGGGAAAGGTGCACTACCCTTTGTTTGAATATCTAGCCTAGGGTTTCCCCCGGGGGGGGGCAGCTCAATTGGAAAGTGCTGTGAAAATGAAGTTCCATGAGGTTTCGAGTTCAACTCCCCGGGACTTACAATGTGTGCCATGTATGGGGCCTCATGGGCACACCTGGAGGTTATAGTGGTAGCATTTGGATAACAAGGCCACGTGTAATGTGAGCACGTGCCCAACTAGTTGTTGATTCCTCCAGACATATATATATATATAGCCTAGGGTTTGCTTTCGGAGTGATTCTCTGTCAAGGTTAAGATGCTCAGAGGGTGGCTTCGTCCTATGGTTGGGTGACAATAGAGATATTGTCAATGGTAAAATGAGCACATCCATTATATTCTAACAAGTTATGGGCCCACAACTCCTTCATTCAGTCTAACCGCTAGAAGGAAACATAGCTGTAAGGATGTTAATCTCGTTGAAGAACTATCGCTAGGGTTTCTAGCAGAAGCAGTCACCAAAGAACTGCAGCTAGGGTTACTAGCAGGTGCAGTTGCAGAAAACCTAGTCCTCACGTTGAGACACCTTAAGTGAAGTGATTGACCTAATCTCTAGACAAATCAATGCACCCTAGCCTAGCGCATCTCCTGGTACTCTCAGCAAGCCAGGACGTCAAGTTTGAGTTTGTGGTGAAATCTAGAGTTTGACCTAGTCGAAGAAGCCATGACTTATTCTATGAAGTCAAAGAACAAGTTAGATGGAGCTTCTAATTTCAGAGTGTGGAAGACAAGGATTTACCTCATCCTTTCCAAGAATAAAGTGTTGGATATCATGAAACCATATTTTGAAGAAGAAAAAGAGAAGGAACCGCAGAACATTACAGCTATGGATAAGTTCAAAGACGGTGACATCAATGCTATGAGTATCATAGTGGAATATATAAAAGACCACTTGATACCCTACATCTCCCATCTTGACTCATCGAAGAAAATGTATGATGCCCTAACAAATCTCTTCTCGGTCAGAAACATTGGACAAGTTATGAGTCTGAAGAATGAGCTCTGTGACATGAAGATGAATGATGAGGACATCATAACATCATATTTTGTGAGGATCTCTCAGTTAAGAGATCAACTACAAGTTATTGAAGAGATCATTTTAGAGAAGGAATTGGTAAACATAGTACTCAATGGTCTTCCCAAGACATGGGATGCATTTGCCATAAGCATGAACACAAAGAAGGAGTATCCTACATTTGAAGAAATTTGGATTTGTTGTGCTCAAGAAGAATACAGGATTAGTGCAAAAGAGAAACCCCAAAAGAAATACGATGATCAAACCTTCATAGCAAGATTCAAGAATTTCAGGAACAAAAGGAAGTTTGGTTCAAGGAGGAAGCCAAATCAAGAGAAAGACATTTAAGAAGTACAATGCTTCAACTTTCGAAAGTATGGTCACTACAAGAATCATTGTCTCGAGCTAAAGAAAAGGAAGGAGAAACATAAATCATAAGTTTCCGAAGAAAAGGAACCTACAAAGAAGACTAAGCAGGATGAAAGAGACTTCTTCTTCTGAAGGTAGCAATACTCTTCTTAGTTCTTGTACATATCTTGTTTGTATAGTCTTTGTACATATATCTATCTCTTAGAAGACAATATGTTCCAAGAAGAACTATACCTATGGAAGAACAACAAGATAAGGATTGCTATCATTATACAAGTCAAGATGAAATACATAAAGCAAATCATGTGGAAGCTATTACAAGAGACTTAGAAGAAGCAAGACAGAAAGAAGTCAGCAACCAAGAGGAAATTGGAGAAAGACTTATAACACTTCATAGAAGAGAACAAAGATGTAGATAGAAGTGTGGACTCTCCCAGATGGAGGGAGTTGATATTACATCACCCAAGATAAGAGCATGCATGAAGCGAGGATTAGGAGGGAGCTAATCCTATGATCCATTGAAGATGATGAAGTATATATCCATGGTAGCAGCCATGAAAGGCAGTACATGTTTAGTTCGACCTTAGAAGAAGAATTCTTTAAAGAGAATCCTTAAAGTATCCCTAGTTTTCCATTCACATCCATGATCTTATGATGAAAGGAAGAAGTGGGATCTTTAGGGAATGGAATCTATAAGAAACTCCATGGACCCAAGAGATAAAGAAACACATGAGGAAGAACATGAAGATTGTTGGCAAATGTTTAACAGGTAGTGCATGCTTGTCATTGATGGCAAGTACAGAAATGAAGATGGCATGAGTACAAGAAGAATGTAACAGACGGGCACCAGAAGTATTTTAGGAAGACACTGCAGAGCAAGCCCGATAAGTTCAGAAGAGATAGTGCAGAGGATTGTTGGCAAGTTATTATCAAGAAAAGTAAGCTTGTCATTGATGGAAATATTAGAGTATGTAGCGAAGGCAAAACAAGGACAAAGTACGTTCCGGAGGAGAAGCGCCAGTGATCGCTGGATCTCATCCTGAATTCCCGATGGTCTTCAGATCTGAATGAAGACAAAAGGAGCACATAGATCTGGAGGATAGGTCTCAGGCGTTAGATCTTAGCACAAAGTCCGACCACCGTTGGATCGAGGAAAACCTGCACGATCTTTAAAATTGCAAGGAGTAGAGGGCTCACAAATCCCGAAAGCAGGAGGACCATCCATCTCAAGGGGTTATGTGGACCATTGATCCGACTCCCTGTCAGAGTTTCGGGGATTGAGAGTTGGAGATGTCAAAGAATATTGACATCAAGAATCCTGAAATCATAATGTGTGAAATCCCGACTGAATATGAACCGTTAGATCAAGATGTGATCTAGACCGTCGACCCGACTCACGTCAGCAGACCACGTCAGCTAGGAACACGTGGAACAACTAGGTAATGACAAGTGTCAGATCGATTCAACATGCCAAGCACATGTAAGTCACGAATCAGGGTGACACATGGCAGTTATTTAACACATGTGACGTCAGCAGACTTACACCATGTCGGAGTTTCGAGGATCGCGTGTTGGAGATGTCAAAGAAACAATGCAACAGGAATCTCGATTTCGCGATATGAAAAATCACGACTTAAATCGTAGTCGTTGAATCAAGATCAAATATGGACCGTTGATTCCAGTCCATGTCGGAGTTTCAAGGATCAAGTGTTGAAGTTGTCAAAGAACATTCACCACAGGAATCTCGATTTCGCGATATACGAAATCACAATGTAATCTGAGTCGTCGGATCAAGCTTTGATTTGGACCGTTGATTCCAGTCAATGGAGAGGCATCAGGGATCGAGAGTTTCGAGAGTTGGACATGTCAAAGATTATTGACATTATGAATCCCGATATCGCGATTTAATCGCAGCCGTTGAATAGAAATCAGATCTGGATCGTTGATCAAAATCCATATCGGAGTTTCGCGAATCGCGACATAGAGAGGCAAAGAACTCAATGCATCAAGAATGCCGAAATCATGAAATCGTGATTCAATCGTAGCCGTTGAATCAAGATTAGATCTGGACCATGGAATCACAAGACATGTGGCAAGTGATCAAAATTTTGCTGACTTGGGGTCAACGGAGCATAGTGTCGAAAATCGTGAAAGCGCCTTATGCATAAGGCTGTGGTCACAGCCCTTGGACACATCAGCAAGAGATGGAGGAAAGAGATGGAGCAACCAAGCTCATTTTCAGGGATCGCGACTTGGAGAGGCAAGAACACAATGCAACAGGAATGTCGAAATGTCGAAACCTGATTTAAAGGCAAGATTAATAAAGCTCATCCAATGGTGTAGATTAACCTGAAGGAGATCTGAGGGCTACTGTTGCACGACACAGTGAAACTGCTAGAAACCATTGATGGTTTCTACCAGAGGATGCGAAGACACTTCGGGATGACTGATAGAGGAGGTGAAGAGTCTCTGAGAGGAATGAAGATGTTCGTAGAGGCGATTGATAGCTGATGAGCATTGAGGCCTGTAACTGAAACAGAGAAGGTGAGTTTGACTGTCACAAAGAAGACGAAGAGTCTCAAACTGCCAGAGAGGCTGAGGAATCTCAGTATAACATACAGTGATGTTGGACACGTGGGGCGCACCACCAGAGAAGTTGAAGAGTTACGATGATGATCAGACAGAGCACTCGAGAGGTGGAGGATAATAGCGCGGAGTCAGCATGCAGAGGCATTGCAAACATTGCATGCACAAGGTGCACAGAAGATATAAATACACGGTACAGAGAAGAGATGTGGGGGCTCTTTATATTGGAGTTTTCAATGGTTGTTGTTGGTGAAGGTGATTCATGTGTGAAGAAGGAGGAGAGTGCAGCAGCTGAATAGCACAGAAGAGAAACTATGCAGTGAATGGACATGGCACATAGAGCATAAAAAGAAAAAGAACAGACAGCGCAAGTGATGTGTGCAGAAAGGCAATGAGGTAGACAGAGCAACGAAATGCAGTAGAACAGTGATGATTCTAGTAAGCCATTGTTGAACATCATATCACTATAATAAGTTTCAGTAGCAAAGATTAATATTTCAGGGTGGTTGGGAGGAGCTAGGGAGGATTGGTGTCCTCAAAGGTTCAAGTGGGTGCTTGAACACAGGGAGTTGGTGCTTCCTTCTAGTTGGAGATATAAAAACTAGGGAGTTGGTGCTTCCTTCTAGTTGGTGCTAGAGAAACCAGGGAGTTGGTGCTTCCTTCTAGTGGGTGCTAGAGAAAACAGAGAGTTCGTGCTCTCAGCAAGTTGCAGCTTGCAAAACTGAGGTTGTAGCCTCATTATGAGTTGGTGCTCATATGTAAGATACTCTAAAGAATGTAACTATTACTTATCATATAAAGAAAAAGAGGTTTTTACCCTGCATGGGTTTCCTCGGGAAATATCTATCTCTGTGTTTATCATATATGTGAATGATGTTGAAAGTGCCATTGTTTATTTCCTTGCATTATTGTGATCATCATTCAGTGTCTCTACAAAGAGTTTAAAAGAACCATAATTGTTTAAGCACGGTAACAACTAATTCACCCCCCCTCTCAGTTTTCCAACAATTGGTATCGGATTCGGCCCCTTTTATCTAAGGGTAGATCCTAGAGCTTAAACATGTCAAGCCATGAAGGAAATTCAACCAATAAGGCCCCTCTATTCAATGGAACAAACTTTTCCTTCTGGAAAGTTAGAATGAGAACCTACATAATGGATTTTGGTGCAGATGTCTGGGATGTCGTAGATACTAGTTATGTAAAGCCAGTTGTGCTAGCTAATAAGGATGACGAACTAGAATTTAGCTTCAATGCTAAGGCTATGAATGCTATCTCGAGTGGGCTTGCAGAAGCAGAATTCATAAAATTTATGCACCTAGAAACTGCCAAAGAAATGTGGGACAAACTCATTAACAATTATGAGGGTAATGAGAAGGTAAAGGATGCAAAGCTTCAAACCTACAGAATACAGTCTGAACAACTGAATATGAAGGAAGATGAAACTATTGGAAAATACTTTCTGAGAATAGAAGAAATGGTAAATGCAATGAAGGCACTTGGTGAAACAATTGGGGAACCTTCTTTAGTTAAGAAAATATTGAGATCTCTCCCAGATAGGTTCAACCCGAAGATCTCTGCTATAGAAGAACTTAATGATCTAAAAACCTTGTAGTTAGATCAACTTCTAGGAACACTGACTGCATATGAAATGAGAATAATTAAAGATAAACCCACTTCCAGAGAAGCATCATTTAAAGCAGACAAGAATGAGGATTCTGAGCCCAATGAAATTGAAGAAAAATTTGTGAAGAGACTGAA
>ML791990.1:190120-215035 GCA_009831015.1 Picea engelmannii | reverse complement strand
GAGAGAGAGGAATCCATAGAGGGGGTTAGAGAGAGAGAGAGAGATACAACGGGCCTATGGGTAGAGTTTTCATGCTATATGAAAATTTATGAGAATTATTTCAATGATTTATGTGATGTATTTGTGTTTAGTAGAAACATCCATCAATTCTACTCAAAAGATCCCATTATGAAAATGTGTAAGTATAATTTTGTAAATACTAATCACATTATTGTGGGAAAACTTGTAAATATCATTTGGTTATTTGTAATAACGTTTTTGAAGGAAAAGGTTAGGGAATTGGTGTCGAGTTAGATTTTCTCTAGATATGTGGGGTGTTCACTTCAGACTAAAAGGATCTCCAAATTTTATTACCTTGTATCTTTGTTTGTTGTTTTGATCTAATTTTTTATGTCTTATTTACTAATAAAATCCACATTATCACAATGGGTTGCAATGGAATCTCATTACAAGCATAAGGGTGATCAACTAGTTGACATTTGTTGCAATTATTTGCATATTCCATGGCATATTAACATAATGTCGAATACCACAGTCTAACATAGAGAAACTTCAACCTAGTAGTTTATGTTCCACCATGATTTTGTCCACTCTCTTTGTCATGTGCCTCCCAAAGGATGACTTATACTTTATGATCTGGAATGAATTAGTTTAAAATACAATCTATGGAAATATTATATAGGTTTCCAATGGTGAACTTGTATTTTTCATAGTATATAACCAATCATATTCATTGTTTATGGTCATACATATTTGGTACATAACCCAACTTGAGGAAATTTGTGATTTATGTGAAATAACCATGAACTACTTCCACCCAAAATAGATTTGGATGTGGGAATTCATCTAGGGTATCCATAGTTTCCACATCTTTTCCCACAAGATTGTGGGTATATTTGTAGCATCTACAACTCTACCAACCAACCTATGGCAAAAGTTTCCACATTTATTCCCTTAGGTTGTGGGAAAAGTTGTAGCATACAAAACTTTTCCAGAAGCCTATGGGCAAAGTTACCACATCTCTTCCCACAGGCCTATGGGTAGATTTTCCATGTAGAAGCATATATAGAAGCATGGGCATGCATTTCCATTAGGTCACTTTCTATTGTTTTGGTCTCTCCATTTACAAGGTATACTTTGCCTCTTTTACACAACAACCACTTTTATGTTTTCAAATGAAAATATAAATGTGTAGACAGATGTAAAATTATCTAAGACGCCCTTATAAACTTGAATCAATGAAATTGAAAGCATGTAAATACTTGAGCATGCATTTTAGTGAAGCATGACATGCATTTCTGCACAAGTGCATAGTTAAATTTTAAAATCAAAACAAGTATTTTTCTCAATCGTGTATTCCATTTTAGTCTTTCTAGAGTCTCGTACATATTGATATGTCTGTTTTTTTATTGAATTATGATTCATTCATATAACATTGTATTCTTTGCTGATTTGTGCACATCTTCACAGTGGAAATGCAACTAACAACTAGCCTATGTGTGATGTGGTTGTACAAGCTCCTACCTCATCGAGCTCATGGACGTGGGTAGTTAGTACTCATTTTTCCATTTTAGCTAGTGTCTCTGCATAGTTGCGAAAGATTAATGTATATTTCAACCCTTTACCAAATTTTGGGTACAAATCACCCTAGTATGCATTATTTAGTGTTTATATCAAAGCCACATTCTTGTAAATTACTAAAACCATACATGGG
Source organism: Picea engelmannii (assembly GCA_009831015.1). Classification (NCBI taxonomy): domain Eukaryota; kingdom Viridiplantae; phylum Streptophyta; class Pinopsida; order Pinales; family Pinaceae; genus Picea; species Picea engelmannii. The sequence continues at coordinate 213,321 of ML791990.1, read as the reverse complement.
TGTGCATTTCCATTAGGTCACTTTCTATTGATTTGGTCTCTCCATTTACAAGGTAGACTTTGCCTATTTTACACAACAGCCAATTTTATTTTTGAAAATGAAAATCTAAATATGTATACATGTGTAAAATTATCTAAGATGCCCTCAAAAGTTTAAATCACTGAAATTGCAGGAATGTAAATACTTGGGCGTGCATTTTAGTGAAGCATGGCATGCATTTCTGCACAAATGTAGAAATTACAGTTTAAAAGAAAAACAAGTATTTTTCTTAATCGGGTATTCCATTTTAGTCTTTCTAGAGTCTCATACATGTTGATATGTCTATTTATTTATTTAATTATTATTCAGTCATATAACCTTGTATTCTTTGATGATTTATGTAGGTATTCGCAATGGAAATGAAACTAAAAACTAGCCTATGTGTGATGTGGTTGTACAAGATCCTACCTCATCGAGCTCATGGACACAGGTAGTTAGTACTCATTTTCCCATTTTAGTTAGTGTCTCTACACCGTTTCCAAAGATTCATGTATATTTAAACACTTTACCAAATTCTAGGCACAAATCACCCTAGTATGCATTCTTTAGGGTTTACAGCAAAGCCACAATCCTATAACTTGTAAATTACCAAAACCATACATGGTGTGCATTTCTGCACAAATGTAGCAATTGCAGTTTAAAAGAAAAACAAGTATTTTTCTTAATCGAGTATTCCATTTTAGTCTTTCTAGAGTCTCGTACATGTTGACATGTCTATTTATTTATTTAATTATTATTCAATCATATAACCTTGTATTCTTTGATGATTTATGTAGGTCTTTGCAATGGAAATGAAACTAAAAACTAGCCTATGTGTGATGTGGTTGTACAAGATCTTGCCTCATCGAGCTCATGGACATGGGTAGTTACTACTCATTTTCCCATTTTAGTTAGTGTCTCTACACAGTTTCCAAAGATTCATGTATATTTCAACACTTTACCAAATTCTAGGCACAAATCACCCTAGTATGCATTCTTTAGGGTTTATAGCAAAGCCACAGTCCTATAACTTGTAATTTTCCAAAACCATACATGGGTGTGCATTTCCATTAGGTCACTTTCTACTTTTTTGGTCTCTCCATTTACAAGGTAGACTTTCTCTCTTTTACACAGTAGTCACTTTTATGTTTGCAAATGAAAATAAAAATATGTAGACACGTGTAAAATTATCTAAGACACCCTCAAAAACTTGAATCACTGAAATTGCAGGTGTGTAAAGACCTAGGCGTGCATTTTAGTGAATCCTGGCACACATTTCTACACAAATGCATAAATTACAATTTAAAAGAAAAAAAAAATGTTCAATCAAGTATTCAATTTTAGTCTTTCTAGAGTCTTGTACATGTTGATATGTCTATTTATTTAATTATTATTTAGTCATATCACCTTGTATTCTCTGATGATTTCTACATGTCTTCGCAGTGGAAATGCAACTAACAACTAGCCTATCTGTGATGTGGTTGTACAAGTTCATGCATCATCGATCTTATAGATGCAGATAGTTAGTACTCATTTTTTCATTTTAGTTAGTGTCTCTGCACAATTGTCAAAGATTCATGTATATTTTAACCCTTTACCAAATTATGTGCACAAATCACCCTAGTATGCATTATTTAGGGTTTACAAAAAAATCCACAATCATGTAATTTGTAACATGTAAAATAACAACACCATACATGGATTTTTCTTCCTAGGGTGTGCCATTCTCGTCATCCCCCTTTTTCTTTCAGTTTTATGCATTTTTTTCGTTTATGCATTTTTTTGCATTTACATGGAAAATTTTAGCCTTTATGCACATCATAGGGTTTTTGGTTTCAAAATGAAAAACTAAAGTATGAATAGATGTAAAATGATAAAATCCAAACTCCACAATTTAAACCACTGAATTTGGAGGTCATATGAGTCTTAGGCGTGCATTTTATAGTAAGACGGTTTTACCTTTCATTTTACAAAAAGTCATGAATCTTGGTTCAAGGTAGAAGTCCATAGTCATTTTAAAATGCACTTTCTATATATATAATTTTATTAACTTCAACCCAAAATTTAGATTACTAAATTTGGAGCTATATAGAATCATGGGTGTGCATTTCCATTAGGTCACTTTCTATTGTTTTGGTCTCTCAATTTACAATGTAGAATTTGCCCATTTTACAAAGCAGCCACTTTATGTTTGCAAATGAAAATATAAATATGCAGACAGATGTAAAATTATCTAAGACACCCTCAAAAACTTGCACCACTCAAATTGCAAGGGTGTTAAGACGTGGGCATGCATTTTAGTGATACATAGTTTCTACACAAGGGCATAAATTACAGTTTAAAAGAAAAACATGTATTTCTTAAGTGTCATTGTGCATTTTTAGTTGTGGAAGCTCTAACAAAATTGAATTAAGGTCTTATGCAGCAATATGAACCCTAATTCTAATTATCTGTATCATAATATATTGATAACATTATCATCTACATCTGGCTCAACTTGCCCCCTATGTCCATTGCAATCTATATTTATTTTTTTATTATACGTACATCAGACCTCCGACACAAGTCCATTCATTCTCTATGGGACATGTATCTCCCACGCATCGCCACTCCGACGGATGTTTTGGACCATGGAGTCACACATCTGAGGAATCCCTCACACCATATCATTGGATCATTGACAGATTGTGCATTGTAGAGCATCACGACACCAACGCAGGATGTTGGCACTAAAGTCACAATTTTGATGGAACTACATTGGAATTCTGATGGTACTTACGAGCATCTATGTCACAACAACGATATCTGTCGTGGGTAAAAAGATGACAGGTTACCTGGTGGTAGTTTCTTGGAAAATGCCACGTGGCATACATAGGCATCGCAATACCAACATTTAAATGATAGTCAGAAGTACAGTGATTATTTGTGATGAACATCTATTTCATAAAATCTCCCCACCAGATGCCACGTGGAAACTTTTTACGTCATATATTTGACATATTGTGGTGTCATCGAGATTGCAACGAAAGGGGTTTGACTAATAGCTAGAAATTGGGATTATCGGAAGCCAGACAAGAGTCTGTAAGAATGATGTGGAAAATGAGCCAAATTTAATAGTGCATGGAATGTTATCCATATGAATCTCCCTTGATGTGATCCAATGTAAAAATGGAGATAATTCTATATGGCAAGTCTCATGTCTTGTGGGAATCTGTGTTTTACACAATCAGGCACAAACAAAGGAAAATGACACTACAAAATATACACACACATCATTAATTTCCATTAAATTGTGATTGTATAGCATATTTTTACCGACGTCAGTATAGAACTAGGAAAATCATATATTCAACATACATACCCTTAGAAGGTTTAGATGGTCATGTGATTTCAACCTTAACAAAAATACCCATGTGCAGTGAAGCAATGTCGTAGAGTCGGCCCATATAAAGAAGGTTCCTTCACACCCAATATAACATCCTTTGCTATAAAAATATCATCTTTCTTCAAAATCCATGGAACATTGCCTTCTTTAAAATACCAAGAGGGACCAACCTCTCCTTTATTTTCATTGCTTGGCCAATGTCTCTTTTTAGTATTCAAAGCAATAAGATCTCTCCTGACAGCCATTGTGTCACTTTTATTCCATGATATGTGCCTCGATAAAGAAGATGAAACATTTTTTAAATATGCATGGGATCTAGTAAGTGGCCAATCTTAAGATGCTCCCAATATGGAAGCTCATAAAATATAGATTTCCTTTTCATCCCAATGGGAATTTTCTCAGCATAGGTGTCAAACAATTTAGGATCATCGAACATAGGTTCCCCATTTGAATCAAAGAATTCTACCATTTCCTTCTCCTTAATTTTTTCATATGCCCTATTCCAATCTGTTGATTTCATTATTTCAAGTCACCATGTTCTCTCTATTTTACCATTGAAAGAAAATTCAAATCTTTTATAAGGGTGGTCTTCCAGGAATACCATCAAATAGACATACACCGAATTTCATAGGTCATTGGACTACCTAGAATTTATAGAAGGTACACAACATTTACATCCATGATACCCTTTTGTTACAAGACCTGCAATGTTAAAATATACATATAATGTTAGTGTAAAAAATATAGTTGTACCAAACGAAGTATGCCAAATAAAATTACATATATAAACAAATCGATGAACGTGCTTACCGGAGCAAACTCCTAGTCCTAGAAAATTGTGTGTGGTGTATGCACATATTCCATACAACATAAAATACCTCTCCATTGGGATGGGTCTTGATACATCATATAAATGTATCCCTTCCTATAATTTCTTAAACTCATCGATCAGTGGTTGGAGGTAGATATCCATTCTCTTCACTTTTCTTCTACTTGGGACTATAAGAGCCAACATAAGATGTTCATTTTGTTAAAATTTATGTTAATCAGTTAAGTGTGTTCAATATTATTTAACTTTTAACAATTAGAACAAGAATTGCATGCATCAATATCACTAAAAGAAAGACATCCACAATATACACAAGATTTATCCTGGGAAACCCTATTGGGGGAGAAAACCCAAAAAATCTTCTTCAATATAGATTCATCAACAAGTACAACATATCTCTCCAAGAGAGATCTCCCAGAATAGAATACAGCCAAAAGATAGACCAGAAACCCTAACTAGAATAGGGTATCACACCACTAGACCAAGATAGACCTCCAACAGATAACCAAAACCCTTCACCAAAACACCATTACTTTGTAGCTATGTCTCCTCCTCAGACTTGTGCACTTTTCCTTGAGAGAGAGAACTTGTGTTTTGTGTGTACTCCAAATGAGGCACCTAACCTCTTATAAATACAAGTTCAGCCACTCTGAAATTAGGTCAAGGTTGACTTGTACAAATGACACTTTCTAATTTACATTTTACTTTTACAAAGGAATAATAAGGTTGACTTTACAAATACAACATAATATTAATTTTTTAGGGTTTTGACTTGGTATAATACAATGTAGATACAATAAGAATATCTACCAAAGCTACTCAAACTTCAACACACCCTCTTAGAAAGGAAGGTATTCTTCTGCACTTCTGTACACTTGACCATTGACTTGTTGAATTTCCACAAATCTATATTGAATAAGTTTTGTAACCACATCATGCATCCAGGGTCTCATCATTCTTCCGGGTTTTATGTCATAATGGGCCTTCAACTCGCCATCTCACACAGAATCTGGCATCTACTTCATACAAAACTAGTAACCTTGCCAGCTCACACAAAATCTGGCATCTAGTTATACAAAACTATTAACTCGCCACCTCACATAGAATCTGGCATCTAGTTCATACAGAATTAGTAACTCACCATCTCACACATAATATGACATCTAGTTCATATAGAACTAGTAACCTCTGGTTGGCACACTAGACAATTGGTCCACAGTGACCAGGCATTTAATCACAAGGATTAGGCGATGTAGTGTTGCACACTACCCATCTAGCCCAAGGCTAGGGAACACATCCAACCACATAGGTTGGCCCTCTAACTTGAAAAAATAGGAAACTCACCAGCCCTGAAGGCTCGACATCTTCTGACCTTGTGCGAGGTCATGTTGATTGGTGCCATAGTCAGTAATGTGTATATGAATGACTACCCGCTACTACTATCGCACACTGATGTTGTTTTCCTAGAATCACATTTGTAACTCATCACTCCCCCTTACTAGGGAAGTCCTTCAGGACCACACCAAGCTTATCCCTGAAGTACACAAACGTCACTCTTGAAAGAGGATTGGTCAACACGTCTACTATCTTCTCATCTGTAGCGACATACTGGAGCTTCATTTCTCCCTTCTGCACCATATCTCTGATATAATGGTACTTCGTCTCAATATGCTTGGACTTGTCATGAAACATTGGGTTCTTTGACAACTTCACACAACTTTGGTTATCACACCAGATAGAAGTCGCCTCTAACTCAAGATCGAACAATCCTACAAGAAGCTTTTGAAGCCACATTTCTTCGCTGCTAGCTGAACACTTTGCTATATACTATGCCCCATCCATATTGAGCACCACACTAGTATGCTTCCTGCTAAACCATGAGATCATAGCTAATCCCAAACTGAAGCAACATACAGATGTACTCTTCTGGTATGCAACACTACCAGCCCAATCTGAATCATTAAATCCTTGTAGTCTTATCTCACGAACTAAAACATATCTCATTCCATAGTCAATTGTAACTTTTATGTACCTCATCACATTTTTGCTGCAATCAAGTGAACACCTCTAGGTTTGACCATATACTGACTCAATGTGTTCACCAAAAAACATATATCTAGCCTTGTGTTCGTTAAGTACATTAACAAACCAATCACTTGTCTATACATGGTGGAATCCACTGTCTCTGAAGATTTATCACTCAATAACTTCAAATTCATCACCATCATTATAGGCATGGCTTTACAATCCATCGTTCTAAATCTCTTCAGAGTCTCTACAGTATATTTTCCTTGGTTAAGGAAAATCTCACTTGGTCTATGCCACACCTCTAGACCTAATAAATAATGCATCATACTGAGGTATTTCATCTCAAATTTTGTAGTAAGTTTCCTCTTACTTTTAGTGATGAGTTTCTCGTCTCCTATTAAGAACAGGTCATCCACATATAATAGTAATATCATCGGTCCACCATATACAACCTTGTAGTAAAGGTTGGAATCTTCTTTAATCTTGGTAAATCCCAAGCTCAATAGGAAACTGTCAATTCTACCGTACCATGCCCTGGGTGCTTACTTTAATCCATACAAGGATTTCTTCAATATACACACATGTGTCTTAATGTAATGTGTCTTGAAATCTTGTGGTTTCTCCACATACACTTCCTCTTCTATCACACTCTTTAGAAAATCTATCTTCATGTCCATCTAGTGTACCTTCCACTTCATTACCACGGCTATCACAAGTATATATGTAATCGAAGTGTATCTCGCCATAGGAGAAAAAGTCTCCTCGTAATCTATTCTTTCTTTCTGGGAGAAAACACGTGCAACGAACATTGCCTTGTACGTCTCAACACTTCCATCTATTGAATGCTTTGTCTTGTAAATCCACTTGGAAATTACTATTGTCTTCTCTTTCGATATTGGAACCACATCTCAAAAATCATTCTTTACAATGGAACAATACTCTTCAATCATGGCATCCTTCCATTCTTTATTCTCTGTAGAGTCTTCATAACATGTAGGCTTAGCATCAATAATATCACTTAGTAATGCCACATAACTAGAGTATGATCATGATCTCTTTCTTTCTCTGAAATATCTATCTGGAGCACCATGCTTCTCTACATCCTAAATAATTTATCAATCCCAAGCTGGTCTTCTCTTCTTAGTATTCATCTCTTGGGATGAATTTGTAGGTATTTTTGGTTCTTCCATATCATGATCTTCTAGTACAACATCATCGCCTGCATTTGTATTTGCAACTTTGGGAGATATAGGTTCCTCATCATGGACCTTATCTGAATGGTTATGTCTCGATCTACTAAAAGTTGCATCCTCATCGAAGGTGACATACCTGCTAGTCTCAATATGTCGATGACCAAGGATATAGACTTTGTATGCCTTTGATGTTTCACTATATCCAAAAAATATACCCTTCTTTCCCGATGGGTCCAATTTCAATCTCTTTTCCTTGTGTACATTCACATACACTGGACAGAAAAATATCCTCAAGTGGATGACCTCTGGATTTTCACCTGTAAACATTTCTTCTAGTGTCTTGTTTCCAAGTACACGGTGGGGACTTCTATTCTTCACATATATTGCGGTCCTAGATGCTTCTACCCATATATGCATCGGTAAATATTGATCATGAATCATGGCCTTTACTACTTTGATGATTTTTGGGTTCTTTCTTTTTTCCACACCATTATGTTGAGGATTGTAGGAAGTAGAGAGATCCCTCTTAATCCCAACTTCTTTGCAGAATGCCTTGAATTCATCTAATGTGAATTTTCCTCAATTATCTGATCTCAAAATCTTTATCTTCTTTTCAGAAAGGTTTTCAAGAAGTACCTTGAATTATTTTAATTTGTTGAATACTTCACTTTTAGCTTTCAAAAATTAAATCCAAGTGTTACGTGAGAAATCATCAATAAATGAAACATAATATACATACGTGCTAAGTGAAGTGGCTAACATTGTTCCACACACATCTGAATGTACAATGTCCAAGGATCCTTTGGCTTTACTATCACTACTTGGAAATGGTTTCTTCATGTACTTTCCTTTTTCACATCCCTTGCATATTGTTGATTTTTCAATTAGCAAGGTTTAAGCATGAAGTTCATTCCATTTTATCATTTTACTTAAACCATAAACAATTTGCAGCAACTAAGATCACAATAAGAAACACCATGCACAAGTACACAAGAAGTATCCTGGGAAACCCTTCTCAACAAGGGAAGAAAACCCAACCAAAATCCTTTGTTATATTCTTCAAGATAAAGACCTTCACCACCAAGAAAACCTAGCACATAAGAGGGTGATTGCAAACCCTAGAATGCTAGTGCCCAAGAGAGGTGCACACTTTTCCCAAGAAGATGTACTTGTTGAAATTTCCAAACTCACACAAAAGATATGATTCCTCAATGGGGAATTTACCTTTACTTATATTAGACTTGACCTGTCAACATAAGTTTCTATTGGCACAACACGGTCAACCTCTCTATATCATAATATAATTAATATTAACTAGATTAATTATCTTTTACATTAATTATCAATTACATTAAGGTGGGGTCGACCTATACCCTTTACATTATAATTAGGGTTACAGGTAGGTCTGACTCTTGAACAATATAGCAAGGTATCTCATACACCCACTAGTGCTCAGCCACTAGGGGCGCATCCATAGGGATGTCCATATCTCTGACTCACTGCATTACACAGAAGAACCACTTCTTCACTAGTGCTCAGCCACTAGGATCATGTTCACCTGTGCTCATCCACGGGCATGTCCACTCAACAGATCTTCTTCCCCATTGCATTACACATGAGAGTCATTTGGAGTTTCATCATCAACTCTCTTCTCGGAAGAGGCTAATACATCATCTTCATTTCTGTCTCATGACGATGCCCTCGACACTTTGGGATTTCACACATTCACCTTGTTCTCAGCCACAAGCATGTCCAACTCTGCAGATATCCTTTCTCACTATGTTACATATGAGAATCATTTGGACTTATTCTCAACTCTCTGTAAGGAGGAGGCTATCTCTACGTTCTATATCTATCTCAAATAGGAACCACACACCCCTCTCAGGGGCTCTCTCTCAGGTTTGTGTCCTGGAGAATGTCTCACATTTCTGTAATCATCAACACTCCCTATCAGATAGGGAGGCATTCTCCACCAGGCCAAGTCTCTCACGGAAATACTCGAACTTTGTCTTGGCAAGTGGTTTGGTGAAGATATCTACGATCTATTCATGAGTAGGAATATACTGCACATGTATTGTCTTCCTCTGCACCATGTCTCTAATATAGTGATACTTTATTTCAATGTGTTTTGATCTGTCATGAAACGTAGGGTTCTCAGAGAGATTTACACAGCTCTGGTTATCACAATGAATAGTATTAGGATCCATATCATGATTGAACAAGTTAGTCATAAGTTTGTGAATCCACACTGCTTCATGGACTGCTACACTCAATGCAATGTACTCTACCTCTGCGGTGCTCAATGCCACAAAGCTTTGTTTTTTTCTACACCAGGAAACCATGGCAGATCCTAAAGTGAAGAAACAATCGAAGGTGATTTTTTTTTCCGTTGTGCTTCCTACCCAATCTGCATCAGCATATCCGTGCAAACTCAAGTCTACACTAGAGGCATATCTCAGGCCATATCCAATTGTGCCTCATATATATCTCAATACATGTTTTACTGTTATCAGTGAGTCTATCTCGGTTGTCTCATGAATTGACTAAGTACATTCACTGCATAGCATGAATCAGGTCTGGTGTTAACCAAATACATCAGTGATCCAATCATCTGTGGATCAATCTCGTCTAAATCATCGTCATTTATTTTCTTCAAATCCATCATCATCGTCGTAGGCATGGATTTTCACTTTTGTCATAGCGAATATCTTCACTTTATATTTTCCTTGACTCAGGAAAATATCATAGGTCCTTTGGCATACGTCTTGTCCCAAGAAGGAATGCATCATACTCAGGTCCTTCATCTCGAAATCAGAAGTTGAATCTTACTTGTATCCAACAACAAGGATTTTTTAATCAATCATCAAAATCAGGCTCTCGTCACCAATACTATAATAACATAAGTTTGGATCAACAACACTCTTGTTGAAACCCAAACTCATCAAGAATCCATCCATCTGATATAGTTTCCAACTCATGGATGGTAGTACGGATGGAAGTGTATCAGGATTATGGGACTAAGTGTCTCATCATAGATAACTCCCTTTGTTTGTGAAAATCCTCTGGCTACAAATCTCTCTTTTTATTTCTCGACACTTCCATTAGTTGCATGCTTGATCTTATAGTTTCACTTGGAAGTCACCACAGATTTCCCTTCTGGTCTCTGAACAATATCGCATACATCATTCTTTAAGGTATACTAGTATTCTTCTTGTCATGGAATTTTTCCATACATGTTCACATGTTGCTTCTTCATGTCAATAAGGCTTAGAATCAATGATGTGGCTCATGGCTGAAGAGTAGCTCAAAAATCGCTTTTCTTTCTCAGGATGTGCCTTGAGAGGCTTGTATGTTTCTCTACCTCCTGCAGAGTGAATCTAAGAAAACATTTTATTCCCTACTGTAATATCTCTGAGCATATCAAATGGAGCAACTAGATTAGTTGGAATAATATTTGTCTCCCTCTGAAATGATGAAGGGGGAGAAGGTATTGTCTCACTGTTAATATCCATCCGAGATTCTTTGGATCTTTTGAAAGGCTATCTCTTATTCAAGGACAACATCTCTGCTTGTCTCAATCTTTCTCTGACTAGGTATGTAGATCTGGAATGTCTTCGAAGATTCACTATTTATCTCATAAATGTATCCTTTATCCCTGAAGGGTCTAGCTTGGACTTCTTCTCTTTGGGTACATGAAAATACACTGGGCACCCAAATATCGGGAGTTATGTTTTTCAAAGTCTGGTGAAGACTCTTGTTCTGAACATATACTGTGCCATGCATGCTTCTACCCATGGAATCATAGAATGATTCTGATCATGCATTATTGCATTGGTTGTCTCAATAATGGTTCTATTCTTGCTCTTTCTCAAATAGTTTTGAATCCCCTCTAAGTCAAGTGACTCCCTATGAAGGATAAGTATATTCCTTTGTTCTTAACCTATCTAGAACGAGAAAACAAGAGGAACCAAAACAAGAATATCTCCTAAAGGATAATAATGAGTACATCTCTAGAATAAAAAAAATTTAAGGATTGTTGTCACAGCTACAACACCTACTTGTAATGTAGCAAACTTTTAGAAATATAGGTTAGAGGAATGACAATTACAACAATCAAACCCGGAGTCTTCATTTCCAGTGTGTTGTTCCTCTGAATGCAATGATATCCCTCTGGATCCAAGACTTCATCAAAAAGTTTTCTTCATCCTAAAATTACCCTCATGACAATGGCATAAATAATATATATACAAGTGCATACATGAGGGTGATGATATGATTTCTCCAATGGCACATGGTTGATCTATGTCCTCTGACATCTTCATGAAGGAGGTAGTTGTAGTGTCACCTTTTTGTATCACCCACAATAAGTGATCCATATTTTATGAGCAAAACAAAATGAATACAGATGATTAATAGGTTCTTAACACAAAATAGCAGAGATACAGTAAAACTGGTTTTCTATTCAATAAGGAAATAAGCTGAAACTGTAAAATGCAGCGGAAACAAGCTTGTTGGAATGGTGGCAGCTTATCTCTGAGAAGAGATGTGACGGCTGCACTCATTCAAAAGAAGATAATTAAAATGAGGATATGAAGGCGTTTTTACAATAAACAGGAATTCCAAAATCCCTAAACATCCAAAAACCTAACCCTAGGAGATGGAGCACCAAAAGTCATGTGGGCCCTGTTTGGGTAAGTTAGTACATCAACTTCCTGAGGTCGTAATTTTTGCATACGATATTTGGTTTAGGCGAATGATAGTCCATTGGAAAGGTATTGTCGAGGAGATTCATTTTGGAGGCAATATTGAAGGAATTTACATATTTCTCACCGTTTTCCCAAAAAACATCGTTTAGGGCCTCAAAAGGGCTTCGAAAGTGAAAAACTGCTAAAAATAGTAAATTGCCAAAATTTCTAGAAAATTGTTTTGAGCCAGTTGGAAAAGGTGGGTAGCCACCGATATCGAGCTGGATCAATATTCCCTCCTTAGGAAGCAATGGTATCCACTGCATTTATTTCCCCCATCATATGAGGAAATTTCTGTTGAATTTGGCCCCGGGTGAGCCACTTGCCTTGGTGCAGGAGTTGCCCTACTTTGACGACTCGATAAACCTGGATCATTTACTGTCGAGTGCCCTTGATATGTGTGTCCAAAATTTGATCACTGAAGGCCTGTTGTATGCAGTTGGGGTTGAGCTCTGTTGGTGTCAGTTGTTCTGCTACTTCTGAAGTGTCTAATAATGGTGGGAAATAAGGGCGAAGGAGATCCACGTTGAACACTGGGTGCAGGCCAAGGAAAGTAGGAATGTTGAGATAAAAATAATTATCCCCCATGGCCTTGTTGATGGTGTATGGCCCATAACAGAGTGGGCGAAGCTTTCGATGGGTTCATGTAAGGCATTCTTTCTGCAAGTGCAACCAAACTTTGTCTCCCACCTGAAACTTATGTTGCACCCAATGTTGATCATGGCACTGCTTGTACTTGTCATTGGACTTCTGTAGGATATCCTGAACCTATTGGTGGATGTGTTGGATCCACTCAATGAACTGGGTGGCTTTGTCAACTTTATTTGGAGCAGGAGATGATTTGGTCGAGGTGAACGCAAGGGGAAGTGCAACATCTATGGGTCCCAATGGTTGGAATCCCAACCCCACCTAAAAGGGGTTGTGGTCGGTTGAGCTATGCAGGGCTCGGTTGTGGCTATGTTGGACATAGGGAAGGCTCTCATCCCATGTGTGAGGGTGCTTTGAATTATACATGTGAAGGATATGCACAATCATTTGATTTATGACCTCAGTTTGGCCATCTATCTGGGGGTGGAAGGTCGTGGATTTGGTGAGCTTGGTTTCCAGTGGTGACCAGAGGCTCGACCAGAATATGATGAGAAATCGACTGTCCTGATCTGAGACAATGGTTTTTTGGATTCCAAAATGTACCCAGACTTGTTCAAATAAGAGCTTGATAGAGGCCTTTGTTGTGATGTTCTTATTGCAGGCAACCAGAATCACCATCTTAGAAAAGAGATCAACCACCACAAAAACACAGTCATTTCCCCGCTTGGTGTAAGGGAGGCACGACATGTAGTCCATTGAGATGGATTCCCATTGCTTGTCAATAGTAGGAAGAGGGGTGTACAAGCCCTGTTTCTTAGTGGTCGGTTTGGCAATAAAGTAGGTAGTGCAGGACCTGATATACTTGTTGACCTCATGTCGAAGTTTCGGCCAGTAGAAATTTTTTTGTAGCATTGCCACTGTCTTTTCGATGCCAAAGTTTCCTTCCACCTAACTGTAGTGGGCTTCCCAGATCAGCTTCACTTTCTTGCTTGATGAACATGGATATGGCCCAGATGACACAAAATCCCATCTGAAGATGGAAATTATCAACAACTACTCTTGCACCCAACGTTTGGTAGATGGTGGCAAAGTCTGGGTCTGTCTCATAGAGTTGGGGCCATCCAGAGGTATCATGGTCACAAGATTCTAGCACCGTGGTGAGTGTCACGACTGGAGGTTTGCTAAGGAAATCAATGACGTGATTGGTGCTTCATGTTTTATACTTGATGTTGAGGTGAAATTGTTGCAAGTATGTGGACCACTTGTGTCAGCATGAACTGTAGTGGCTTATGATCAGTGTGGATGACTATCTCCTTCCCAAGAATGTAATGTCTCCACTGGAAGCAAGCTTGCACAATGGAGTACATTTCCTTGTAGTAAGTAGGGTACTTACGGACATCATCTAGTAGTGTCTCACTATGATAGGCCACAAGGTGGTCGTGCTGAGTGAGAACGACACCCACAGCATAATCTGAAGCATTTATCTCAATCTCAAAGAGTTGTTGCAGGTATGGTAGTGAAAGTATTGGGGCTGAGCTCAAGCGCTACTTCAAATCATTGAAAACTTGTTGTTGGGACCGGCCCCATGCAAATTTCGCCTTATCACCACCGCTGGTTATTTGGCTGAGGGTCCATGCAATATGGGAGAATCCCAACACGAACCTACGATAGAAATTGGCATGGACCAAGAAACTTCGAAGCTCAGTGAGTGTGGTTGGGGCTGGCCAGTCACGAATGACTTGGATCTTGGCTAGATCCACATGTACACCATGCTGATCAATGATGTATCCCAGGTAATGGACCCTGTCCATGCCAAAGGAGAATTTTTCCAAGTTGGCGTATAGCTTGTGCTACAGTAGGGTGTGTAGAACCTATTGAATATGCTGCAAATGTTCAACCCAAGTCTTGTTGTAAATTAGAATGTCATCCATATACACCACTACAAAAGTATTGTTGAATGGTCACAGGATATTGTCCATCATCCTCGTGAAAGTGGTTGGAGAATTTGTCAAACCAAAGGGTATGACCAACCATTCAAAAAGGCCTTCATTTTACTTGAAGGCAGTCTTCCATACATCTGTCTATTCTATCGAGACCTGGTGGTAGCCAGACTTTAGATCAATCTTACTGAAGTATTTTTCCCCCATGAGTTGATCAAGGAGGTTGTTGATTCGAGGAATCGGGTATCGGTTTCTGACTATGATTTTATTCAGAGCCCGGTAATCAATGCAGAGTCACTAGGTTCCATATTTCTTCTGTACCAGCATGATTGGGCTCCCGCAAGGTGATGATTTGGGACAGATATGCCCCTTGTGGAGCAGTTCTTGGATCTGTCACTTGATCTCCTCATTCTCTAACAAAAATCAATGATAGAATCGTCCATTGGGCAGTGGTGCATCAGGGGTTAGATCGATGGGGTTCTTGACCTGGCAGTGCAGAGGTACCCCGGTAGGTGAGAAGAAGATATTCGATTATTCTTCCACGACCTTATCTACTTGCTTTTTCTTTGTGGAGAGGTCGGTCGCAGAGACCCTAGATGTGGTTGTGATATTTCGCTTATTATGAGAGTGAATCACAAAGAAGAAAAACTTCCCCGTCTGAGAGATGACCTTCCTGTATTACTTAGTAGAGATCAAGGAAATAGCACTAGGTGGGACTGCCTTGGGTATCCTATACAATTTTCTGCTCAAAGTAATAATAACACTACAAGGCCTAGACTCATATACAGCATGACGTTTCCATAAATAAGGTTGGCCCAAAAGAACATCACAAACTTTGAGAGGAGAAACATCACACAATACCTCATCTTTGAAGGGCTTGATGTCGTACAACAGTTGGAACTGTTGGCTGACATGGAGATCACTTCCTTGGTGGAGCCATCTAATGGTGTAGGGTTGTGGGTGTGGCATTGTCGGCAGGGCCAGCCGCTTGATGACCTCTATTGAAATGAGGTTCTTCTGGTTACCGCTATCAACGATGAAGTGCAGTGGGGTGCCTTTTACCCCCATCTGTGAATGGAAGAGGCACTCTCCTTCTTCTGGATCATCTGTCTCACCAGGATGGAGCTTGGTGGTAGCAACGATGGCACTGGGTTCCACGTCAAGGATCTGTCTTCCCCTTTCTAGTTCTAGCTTAGAGTTAGAACCTGCATCTGATTTAGAGGCTTTCACTTTGGCCACCAATGACTGCTTTGAGCGGTAGTTAGTAGTGTTATGCCAAGGGCTCTTATGGAATTCACACCACTTTCCGATATCTTTCTTTGTCTTTCTGGTGTCCTTCTTTTCTTGTGGCTTGGACTGTTTTTCTTGATACTATCCATATTTTCTTTTCCCTTTGTTCTGTGGGTTGGGGATATTGAAATAATGTAACTGCAAAGTGTATTTTTATTATTATTTGATATATTATTCATTGGATCAATCCCCATTGTGGATTGATCATGTTAGCTATTGTAAAAGGACCAAATCCCCTTTTGTGGATTGGTCATAATATAATTGTAATAGGCAAAAGAAGAAGTCAGCCCCAGAATATATCAAAGAGGCCCCGGAATAAAATAAAGGTGGTTATAACCACCCATATTAAGAAGTCGACCCTACCAGTGAAGAGACACTTCACACGTTCCAGATTAGTATAAATAAGGAGGCTAGCGCCTCACTTAGACACACCTCACTTGCTCATTGAGAGACAAGTTTCGGAACTGCAGTTGGAGAAGAGAGAGAGAGTGGCACATCTTTGGGAGAGGATCTTCTGTATTAGCTTAAGTTATCTCTTGGAATTGTATTGGCTATCTATAATAAGGAATGTTTTCTGGGCTTTCTTCCCCTAAAGGGTTTCCTAGGATAAATGTTGTGTCTCTTGTGATTGTGTATTTATCAGTGATCTTGTCTTATGTTGTTGTTATCTATTGAAATGAAAATAACTATAATAATGGCTTAAACATTAACATGGTATCAGAGCCAAGCTGAAGAAAGCATCTTTCACAAGAGTGAAAAACGTCACTATTGTTGTACATGCAAATTAGGGCTTTTTGATGGTGAAGCTTTTCAGCCCTAAAACCATCTAGAAAAGTGTGTCCTCCACCAAGGATTACTTTGGCACTCTCAGCGCACCTTTTCACTGGCTAGATCTCTCGAAAAGTGAAACCCTAGTTTCACAAAGTACCAGAAGTAACAAAAAACCGGAGACCCAGAAGTACCAGAGTACTAGAGGTACCAGAAAACTAGAAGCACCAATCTAGAAATTCGTAGATCAATTTTGGAGGGATAAAAGTTGGATTTTCTCAAATCCAATCACACCAGGCTACTCGCCTCAGCCAAGCGCATCTCCTGGTAAGTTCAGAATTTGATTTTGAGCATTTTCATTTTTTGGTCATTTTCCTAGCTCCAGGTAAAAGATGTCTGCAAGCACAAATATTGCTGACAAACTGGAAGGCAATGAAAACTTTTGTGCTTAGAAGTATAGGATCAGCCCTATCCTTGAAGAGAATGACCTAGCAATATTCGTCAAAGAAGAAGTATCGGAACCCGACGATGCTGCAAAAAAAGAGAAGCATCTAAAGGACATGATTAGGGCCAAAAGAATCATTGCAGATTCAATCAAAGACCACCTGATTCCTTATGTGTCATCAAAGAAGACTCCGAAAGAAATGTTTGATTCCCTAAGAAGACTGTACGAAGGAAAGAACATAAACCGGAAGATGAATCTAAGAACTCAACTGAAGAATACGAGGATGCAGAAAGGAGAAACAATCCAAGAATATTTCTCCAGAATATCAGAATTTAAAGAACAATTAGAAGCAATTGGAGACACCATAGATGAAGACGATCTCATAATGACAGCTCTTAATGGTCTCGCAAGACCTTGGGATGCATTCTCCAACGATTTATGCCAGAATGGAGAAACTGAAATTTGACCGTCTATGTGAAGAATGCATTCAAGAAGAAATAAGAGTAGATAACCGTGAAGCGCTACTAGCAAGAGATGATGATCAAGCCCTAGCTACTCACACCAAAATATGAAGGAATAAACCCTACTTCCATAAGGAGACTCATAAAGAGCCTCAACCTCCAAACAAATTCAATAATAAAGAATCTCATCCAAGGAGATTTCAGAAGAGAGGACAATGAAGGAAAAGAGATTACTCGTATGTACAATGTTATCATTGTGACAAGATGGGACACATTGCGAAATTTTCTCCAGCCAGACGAGAAGAATACAAGAGGAAACATAAGATGCACCATGCCTATGCAGTTGAAGATGAAGAGCCACCTACAAAGATGATAAGAGAGCATATCAAAGACTATGTCCTAATCTCGGCCCTATCAAGATCAGTAACACCTGGAGAAGACACGTGGCTCATTGATAGTGGTGCCTCCAAGAACCTGACAGGTCAGAGAGACATTCTCTCTTGTATTTCAGAAAATATTTTTTCTCAAAAAGTGACACTTGGATATGATTAGCAATATCCCATCAAGGGAGTGGGAGAATCAAGATACAAGCTAAATTCAGGGAACTCAATAAAGATGAAGGACGTACTCTTTGTACCAGGTTTGACAAAGAACCTACTCTCCATTTATGCTTTAGAAAATAAAGGCTTCAAAGTTGCCTTTATAGATGGAGAAGTCCTCATGTGGGCTAAAGGAGAAACCCTGAATGAAGCAATCATCATTGGAAGAGAATAAAATGGCTTGTATAAGCTAAAGGGTCACTCAGAGGCTGCCATGACCCATGCCATTGAAAACTCATGTGAAATTTGGCATAGAATATTAGCCCACATCAATTACAAGGCGCTACCATACATATGCAAAGTTGCCATAGGTCTACCAGAATTCAAAATTGAACATGAAGGTGTGTGCAATGGATTTGCACAAGGGAAGACCATCAAGAACCCTTTTTCGAAGAGAGACAGTAAAGAAGGAGTCATAGATCTCATTCATTCAGATGTATGTGGCCCAATGCCATCATCCTCCATTAGTGCGTATGTATATTATGTATCATTTATTGGTGATTATTCTCGTAAGACCTGAGTGTATTTTTTGAAATCTAAATATGAAGTGTTCAACATGTTCAAAGAATTCAAAGCCTTGATAGAGAACCTTTTCGAAAGAAAGATCAAGATACTCAGGTCAGATAATGGAGGAGAATATACCTCAAAAGAGTTCATGAGTTTCTACAAAGATGTTGGGATCAAGAGGGAACCCACAACTCCCTATAATCCTCAACAAAACGGTGTAGCTAAAAGAAAGAATAGAACAATAATGGAAGCTGTGAAGACTATGATCGATGATCAAGATCTTCCAATGTGCTTATGGGAAGAAGCAACAATGACAACCATTTATGTGCAAAACCAATTATCCCATAGTGCACTTGAGTTCAAGACCCCTGAAGAGATGTTCACCTTAAAGAAGCCAGAGGTAAGCCATCTCAAAATATTTGGCTACCTAGTTTTTATACATATTCTGAAAGAGTAGAGAAACAAGTTGGAAATTTCAAGAAAGAAGGGAATATTTGTGGGATATTGTGAGGTATCCAAGGCCTTCAGAATTTACAGACCAAGTCACTTCCACATTGAGATCAGCAGGGATGTAACCTTTGATGAAGATGCAGTGCTCAAGAAATCAAGAAGATGACATCTTGAAGAAGTATATGAAGAGGAACCCGTAATCCCCAGAATTGCAGATTCAATGAGGGAGGTTCCCAGAGTTTCAAAACTAGTGAGGGAAGACGTAGTTTCCCCTAATGAGGAAATTCCAAAAGATCATGATATAGTATAATTTCAAGAACCGCCTGAGATGATGATCCTCCATAAAAGAAAGTCAGCTTGGGATAGAGATCTCATTCAAGATGGAGAGAAGTATGGTGTTCCCCAAGGAACCACAAGACGGGTGAAAAGACCAAAGCCATTCTCCAGTTATACAGATTTGATGTGTGACCTCCTAGAGAAGGAGCCTACCTACTTTGAAGAATCCATTCAGATGAAAGAATTGGCAGATGTCATGACAGAGGAATACTAATCCATAATAAAGAATGATGTATGGGAAATAGTTCCCAGACCGAAGAGTAAAGACGTGGTATCCTTCAATGGATCTTCAAAATAAAACATGCTACTGACGGAAGTATTGAAAAGTATAAAGCAAGATTCGTCGCTCAGGGATTTTCTCAAAAAGAAGGCATTGACTATGAAGAGACATTCGCTCCTGCATCCATATACACTTCGATCAAAACCATCATATCCCTTGCAGCTAAGATGAAGTGAAAGTTGCACCAGATGGACATAAAGACAGCCTTCCTAAATGGTGTCATCGAAGAGGAAGTGTATATAGAGAAACCTCAAGGATTTGAAGTTGAAGACAGGAAGTCTCATGTCTGCAGGTTGAAGAAAGAATTATACGGATTGAAGCAAGATCCTAGAGCTTGGTATGGCCAGATAAACAGTTTCCTGACAAGCTTGGGCTTTACCAAGAGTAAAGAAGATTCTAACCTCTACTTCAAGGTTATGAATGATGATCCAGTGATATTACTGCTATATGTGGATGAATTATTCTTAACTGGAGAAGAAAATCTCATCACTAAATGTAAGAAGAGACTTGCCTAAGAATTTGAAATGAAATACCTTGGCCTAATGCATTATTTCTTAGGTCTTGAGGTATGGCAGAGTCCAGAGAGGATCTTCCTTAACCAAGGGAAGTATGTAGTCGAAATCCTGAAGAGATTCGACATGTTGGAATGAAAGTCCATGAATATGCCCATGGAAGTGAAGTTGAAGCTATTGGTCGACACTTCGTCAAAATTGATTGATGCCACGCTATACAGACAAATTATTGGATCGATGATGTACCTGACAAACACCAAACAAGACATTTTTTTTGTTATGAACACCTTGAGTCGGTTTCTGATAGAACCCAGACATGTTCACCTAGTGGCTGAAAAACATGTGATGAGGTACCTTAAGGGTACAATAGATTACGGTCTCAACTATGATGGAGATCATGATTTCACAGTGAGTGGATATACTGATGCAGAATGGGAAGAAAGTTTTTCTGACAGGAAAAACACTTCAGGATGTTGTTTCAGTTTGGGATCAGCCATGATCTCATGGCAGAGTAGAAAGCAATCCAACATTTCTCTCAGCACAATGGAAGTTGAATACATTGTTGCATGTTCTTCCAGTTGCTAGGCTATATGGCTTTGAAAGTTGTTGACCAGTATATTTGACCTAGAGATGGAAGAAACCACGATCCTATGTGACAACCAAATCTGCATAAATATGTCTGAGAATCTTCTATTCTGTTTCAGGATTAATCCATAAGTGCGGACACGAACAGATCTCCCTAGATCCACCTGGATCTAGAACAAAACGTGACAGAATAATACACTTCCCCTATATCTAGCCTATTGAATGAACTAAGAGATAAGGATTATGGGCATACCTTATGAACTCTTTCCTTAGGTCTCTGTTGTTCCAAGCTTCGCTCCAATGCTCTTGCACCGTTCAGATCACAACAGCACAAACCAATCGAAGTGAAGGGAGATTAATATATTCAATATCTAGTATATACATATGATCAAGGAATTATGTAATAAAGTGACATCATCTTTATGGGAAAGGGACATGTTACTGTATTGAATTAATTGAAAGTGAAACTTACAACCTAAGCCTTGATGTCGTAGGTCTCCTTTCGATGGCTCCTAGCTCTGACACACACACTTGCTCATGCATGAAGAAAATCAACTACTTGTGATGACCTTGCTGGTGTCTCTAGTTGTTGTAGCATCAGTCCTCCATACAGGCTTTCAACAATTCTCCAATCAACCTCTTTCTATATTGCTTCTAACTTTTTCCATGATCAATCTCCTCAATATATAGGAGAAGATAATTTAGTTACTTGGATAGAAAATGATCCCAAGATATCTGGAATGCCAGCACTTGAACAACCATTCGTTAGCCAACTCATTCTTCTCGAAGATTCTCTTCTAGAAGGCTCAAGAACTTCATATTTTTCCTCTTTAAGAAGATGGTCGCACCTTGGCCTTTGTTACAGTGTGAACCATTCGCACCCTAGCTTAAGGCAACCTGCGAGAATTAGGCATTCTCGCAGGCAAGTATATAGGTAGCCTACGAACTTCTTGAAAAATATAGTTTCTGGAAGCAGACAAGTGCAACTTTTCTCAGGAAAGTATTTCTTAGTGAAGATATTTATTTTCCATCATCATAACATCATCATAACATCATCACGATGACCAAAATTGTGGATAATAGAATTCCCCCCAAAGTCTGAGAGTGGAATCAGTGACAGTCAATAGACTTTGTAAGTTGCATGTGTGTGTCAAGAACCAAGAGCGCATCTAATCGGAAACCTGCAAACATCCCAGCATCAGTAGAATATCATATGTATCCCTTCTAAGGTAGGCATTCCCATGCTCAGATCATATATTGACAACGTGAAAAGTCATGGCCACCAATCATACATTGTGGATCCATGCAGTCATAAAATAACATAGCCACCTGAATACATTGTGGATCTATGCGACAAATTTTTAATCAAGATGACATAGCCACGAAACATACACAATGGATCTATGTGTCATAAATCATACATATACTCCATCACAACCTGGATCACTTAAGATGATACCCAGGGTCTTCAATCTCACGCCCAAAGTACGAATCTAACCATGTGATTACATGTGTCGAAGTCGAACATGGTAGAAACCACTTGATTACCGGTCATTGATGTAACCGTTAACAAGTGCGAGGGAAATCACCATTTATGTCAATGACTCCCAAGGTACTA
Organism: Picea engelmannii; assembly: GCA_009831015.1. Lineage (NCBI taxonomy): Eukaryota > Viridiplantae > Streptophyta > Pinopsida > Pinales > Pinaceae > Picea > Picea engelmannii. The sequence goes on along the minus strand of ML791990.1, from coordinate 190,744 downwards.
AATTAAAATCCATCGACTGTGAATAAATGAGTTGATGTCGAACAATCGACGGAATCTTTCGATCAGGGGTCAATGATGTAAACCCACTGTCGAAAGCGAGGAAACTTGCCATTGAGGCATGCAAGCTCCAAGGTACTGAAAGATTTCTAAGTCTTAATCCCGGATAATGTGTTGATGTCGACGGAACAAGACTCGTCATAGGAGGGCCTTGATGTATCCCCCATCAATGACACAAAATGAGTAACAGAGTTTGAAAGTGAAACAGAGCATGTAACAATTGGACTTTGGACACAGGGAAGGCCGACACAAAGAGGATAAATAACTGCATATGGACAACTCAAACAGAGGTTTCAGAAAGACTTCTCTTGAACATATGAATGACACGACCAATGATTTGGCAGCATTGACTCAAAATGACACATGGCAAGATCTTGATATCAAATTGAATGAGAGACAAGTGGATTACCCAAACCAATTTCAGATGATGAATAGGAGGTGTCATGTTCAAGAGCGACACTTACTGCCAATTAACGCAAAGATGAAACATATCCCTTTCCCAAATTTTCCCCCACCATTTCTGGCAAGTACCTCTTTATTTTTACGCAAGCTTGAAGAGGATCACAT
>ML791990.1:150102-180761 GCA_009831015.1 Picea engelmannii | reverse complement strand
TGCGAGAAGATAGTGTTCTCGCAGGCCACTGTGAAGCAAAGTGCGAGGGGTTCGCACTGGACCCTATATGCAGGGTGCGAACTTACCTGGTTCTCGCAGGCTGTCAATGGATACAGTGCGAGAATCCCTGAAGATACTGAAAATTTTGAAATTACAAGCAAAATTCAAACTGGCTTATAGACCCAGAAGGTCTCTCGGGATATCCTGAGGACTCAGACACTGACAAAACAGAAGAATGAGGCAAATAGAGAAAATGGCCACAGAAAATTCAAAAAACCATAAAGACAAAGGGATAAGATCCCCAGTGGAGTCGCCAATTTTGTTTCAGGATTAATCCGTAAGTGCGGACACGAACCGATCTCCCTAGATCCACCTAGATCTAGAACAAAACGTGACAGAATAATACACTTCCCCTATATCTAGCCTATTGAATGAACTAAGAGATAAGGATTATGGGCATACCTTATGAACGCTTTCCTTAGGTCTCTGTTGTTCCAAGCTTCGCTCCAATGCTCTTGCACCGTTCAGATCACAACAGCACAAACCAATCGAAGTGAAGGGAGATTAATATATTCAATATCTAGTCTATACATATGATCAAGGAATTATGTAATAAAGTGACATCATCTTTATGGGAAAGGGACATGTTACTGTATTGAATTAATTGAAAGTGAAACTTACAACCTGAGCCTTGATGTTGTAGGTCTCCTTTCGATGGCTCCTAGCTCTGACACACACACTTGCTCATGCATGAAGAAAATCAACTACTTGTGATGACCTTGCTGGTGTCTCTAGCTGTTGTAGCATCAGTCCTCCATACAGGCTTTCAACAATTCTCCAATCAACCCCTTGCTATCTTGCTTCTAACTTTTTCCATGAGCAATCTCCTCAATATATAGGAGAAGATAATTTAGTTACTTGGATAGAAAATGATCCCAAGATATCTGGAATGCCATCACTTGAACAACCATTCGTTAGCCAACTCATTCTTCTCGAAGATTCTCTTCTAGAAGGCTCGAGAACTTCATCTTTTTCCTCTTTAAGAAGATGTTCGCACCATGGCCTTTGTTACAGTGCGAACCATTCGCACCCTAGCTTAAGGCATCCTGCGAGAATTAGGCATTCTCGTAGGAAAGTATATAGGTAGCCTGCGAACTTCTTGAAAAATATAGTTTCTGGAAGAAGACAAGTGCAACTTTTCTCAGGAAAGTATTTCTTAGTGAAGAGCTTGATTTTCCATCATCATAACATCATCATAACATCATCACGATGACCAAAATTGTGGATAACATATTCCATGACAGGTCGAAGCACATAGAGATCCAATATCATTACATCTATGACATGGTGAAGAGAGGAGCCATAAAGCTCCAGTACGTTAGCACAGATGAACAAGTTGCTGATGTGTTGACCAAACCTCTATCTCATGTAAAGTTTAAGCACTTTCGAGATGATCTTGGTATAGTTCAAAAATACTTTCCTCAAAAGGGGGAGTAGTTGCTATGATAAGACATCTCTTGCTTCCATCTTTATTGTTGTGACGTAAAGCAATACGATGAGATGATACTAGTACTGTGCTTCCAGCTTGACAGATGTGACGTAAAGCCAGTCTAGTATCTTGCTTCCAACCTGATGGTTGTGACGTAAAGCAAGACGATGTGATGAGACTAGTATTGTGCTTTCGGCTTAACAGTTGTAACATAAATCTAGTCTAGTATCTTACTTCCATCTTAAGTGTTGTGATGTAAAGAAATACATTGAGATGAGACTAGTATTGTGCTTCCATCTTGATAAGATGTGACGTAAAGACAGTCTAGTATCTTGCTTCTAGCTTGATTGTTGTGACGTAAAGCAAGACGAGTACTGAGCTTCTAGCTTGATAGTTGTGACGTAAAGCCAGTCATGTATTATGATGAGCCATCCTTGTGCTGTGATGATGATGATGTATTAGTTTTATACTAATACATATTGATGCAGATGATGATTGCATTCCTTTGAGAATGACGATGTTGCTGATGAAGAAAACATTCGATGATTTATAGATATGCCAGTCAGTGTTCCAATATGATATTGATGATGTTGTCCTCTCACCCACTTGATGTTGTTGATTATGTTCTCCTCTCTCTCTCACCTGATGTTGTTGAAGAATACCCTTCTTGTTAAGGGGGAGTGTTGAAATAATGTAATTGCAAAGTGTATTCTTATTATTATTTGATATATTATTCATTGGATCAATCCCCATTGTGGATTGATCATGTCAACTATTGTAAAATGACCAAATCCCCTTTTGTGGATTGGTCATAATATAATTGTAATAGGAAAAATAAGAAGTCGGCCCCAGAATATATCAAAGAGGCCCTGGAATAAAATAAAGGTGGTTATAACCACCCAGATTAAGAAGTCAACCCTGTCAGTGAAGAGACACTTCACACATGCTAGATTAGTATAAATAAGGAGGCTAGCACCTCACTTAGACACACCTCACTTGCTCATTGAGAGACAAGTTTCAGAACTGCAGTTGGAGAAGAGAGAGAGAGAGTGGTGCATATTTGGGAGAGGATCTTTTGTATTATCTTAAGTTATCTCTTGGCATTGTATTGGCTATCTATAATAAGGAATTTTTGCTGGGATTTCTTCCCCTGGAGGGTTTCCCGGGATAAATGTTGTGTCTCTTGTGATTGTGTATTTCTCAGTGATCTTGTATTATGTTGTTGTTATCTATTGAAATGCAAAGAACTATAATAATGCCTTAAATATTAACAGGGGTCGCCCTTTCTTGGATTTTTTTGTGAGGGATTCCTAGGCCCAAATTGCCACATCTTTTGTTTGAGCTTCTGCTCGATTTTGATGGCATATCGATAGGTCGCGCCCAAGGATGACATGTCCATAAATTCCATTTCGATATGGATGTATCTATGTAGAGCACCGCAATACTTGAGCACTAGATGTCGCTCTAAATTTTTGATACCCATCTTGGTGCACAAGGTATGGAAGATATTTGTGAAATCTGGCACTACTTGGTCTCTTTCTTACCACAGTGTGGTCCATTTGGTATACAGGTCATCATAAATTCTGAGAGGGTAGTATTGTTCCTTAATAGCCTCCCTGAAGTATTCCTAGGTGGTCGTGACAGTAAATAATGAGGTTCCTCTATTTCCTTTTTCTCACATAAATTTTCCCACCTATCTTTGACATGGGGAACAACTTTGAGGAGTGCAAAAGTAATATTTTCTCTCATTGAAAAGTTATGGACAGAAAAATGCCCTTCTAGTACATTCAACCACTTGTCTACAACATCTGCATCTATCTGAACTTCAAATATAGGAATATCAAATTTTATTTGTACCTTGAAGGGGGCGACGCCTCTGCTCGAAGAAGATGTGTCGCCTGTTGGTAGCCGCTGAAGGATTTGCGGGAAACTATCCATCATCTCATTCCTTTGTTACATGAGGGCTTCCTCAATCAACATTTTGAAAGGATCTCTTGTCCTGTCATATTTATTTTCTCCTGCCTTGAGAGGTCGCTTGGGAGTGCGAGAGATTTTGTCCTCAAGAGAAACAAGCTCGAGACCCGACTCTTTGTACTCTGACCTCATTGGGGACATGCATTTAGACGACAAGGAGCATACCCCTCTGATACCACTGATCCAAATTTTATGAGCATAACGAAATGACTACAGATTATTAGCAGGTGCTTAACACAAAATAATAGAGATACAGTAAAACTGGTTTTCTATTCAATAAGGAAATAAGTTGAAACTGTAAAATGCAGCGAAAACAAGCTTGTTGGAATGGTGGCAGCTTATCTCTGACAAGAGATGTGACGGTTGCACTCATTCACAAGAAGATGATTACAATGAGGCTCTGAAGGCATTTTTACAATAAACAGGAATGAAAAAAACCCTAGACATCCAAAAACCTAACCCTAGGAGATGGAGCACCAAAATTCATGTGGGCCCGTTTGGGTAAGTTAGTACAACAACTTCCCAGGGTCGTAACTTTTGAATACAATCTCCATTTTAGGCATATCATGGCTCATTGGAAAGGTATTGTCGAGGAGATTCACTTTGGAGGAAATATCAAAGGAAATTCCATATTTCCCACTGTTTTCCCAAAAAACATCATTTAGGGCCTCAAAATGGCTCCGAAAGTGAAAAACTGCAAAAAATAGTAAATTACCAAAATTGCCAGAAAAATGTTTTGAACTAGTTGGAAAAGCTCGGTGGCCACCAATATCCACCTGGATAAATAAATCTTTATTTGAAGTCTTTTCTCCCAGGAACTTGAATTTTCTTGATCCATCAAGCTTATCTTCCATCATAGTTTTATTCATCATAATTTTAGATTCTTCACAACCCCTTGTCAATCGGGATAGAAAACCTAACAGCTAGGCTAGGATAGCACTTTTAGGTTTTGTTGGACTTATGACTGCCAAAAATAATCCTTTTAAATATAGGATAACAATCGTGATCTGAAGAGCTCCTTCAATGAGTTCTAAAAACCCTAATACTGAAATTTCTGCAGAAATTAGCGAAACCCTAGAAACCCTAGGGCCAAAATTTCAAAATGCTTGAAATTTGAATCTGAAGCTTGAAGGAGGTGCGCTGAAGGATTCCATACACTCCTATGTTAATTTTTTCCCCAACTTCGAAGTTCCAAGTGTTGAAACCTCTTAGAAAGGTAGGTCGTACGAAATTTCTGGAAACCCTAGGAGGGTCGTACGGTTTTGTAGGAGAGAGAAGATGGTTGAAAATTGATTGTGCAATGGTTTCTTCAAGACCTATGCTCTCATACCATGTTTTTTTTTTAATTATCAAGGTTTAATCATGAATTTCATTCCATTTTATCATTTTACTTAAACCATAAACAATTTGAAAAAACCAAGATCACAAGAAGAAACACCATGCACAAGTACACAAGAAGTATCCTGGGAATCCCTTCTCAACAAGGGAAGAAAACCTAGCCAAAATCATTTTCTATATTCTTCAAGATAAATACCTTCACCACCAAGAAAACCTACCACACAAGAGGGTTCTTGAAAACCCTAAAAGACTAGCACCCAAGAGAGGTGTGCACATTTCCCAAGAAGATGTACTTGCTGAAATTTCCAACCTCACAAAAAAGATATGATTCCTCAATGGGGAATTTACCTTTACTTATATTAGACTTGACTTGTCAACAGAAGTGTCTATTGGCACAATAGGGCCGACCTCTCTATCTCATAATATAATTAATATTAACTAGATTAATTATCTTTTACATTAATTATCAATTACATTAAGGTGGGGCTGACATGTACCCTTTACATCACAATTAGGGTTATAGGCAGGTCTGACTCTTTAACAATATAGCAAGGTATCTCATACACCCACTAGTGCTCAGCCACTAGGGGCACATCCATTGAGATGTCCATATCTATGGCTCACTTCATTACACAGAAGAACCACTTCTGCACTAGTGCTCAGCCACTAGGATCACGTTCACCTGTGCTCATCCACAGGCACGTCCACTCAACATATCTTCTTTCCCATTGCATTACATAAGAGATTCATCTAGATTTTCATCATCAACTCTCTTCTCATAGGAGGCTATTACATCATCTTCATTTATGTCTCATGATGATGCACCCAACACTTTGGGACTTCACACATTCACCTTGTGGTCAGCCACAGGCACGTCCAACTCTGCAGATCTCCTTTATCACTGCATTACACAGGAGAATCATTTGGAGCTCTTCTCAACTCTATGTAAGGAGGAGTCCATCTCTACATTCCAACTCTATCGCAGATAGGAATCACAGACCCCTCTCAGGGGCGCTCTCTCAGGTTTGTGTCCTAGAGAATGCCTCACTTAGCTGCAATCATCAACACATATGCCTTCATGATTCACTTTGATTTATGGAAAACCTATCACAATCTTGCTCATGATTGGTAGTTCTTTGTAATGTATGTGAGTAAATATTCTATGTCATATCTCACTTGGAGTAATTGTATTGTGTACTAATTTTGAATCTCAGTGTCCCTTTAACTTGTATAGACCTCCTTCTTGAACACCAATCACTACAGCATCATCAATATATTTTCCTCTTGACCACATGAGAACTACACCATCAATGAAAGAAACTATAAATCCTTTCTCATCCAAAGCTAAGATAGAAATAAGATTCTTCTTCAAACCAGGTACATACAAAGCATCCTTCATTTTCATAGGATTTATGAAATCCAGTCTATAAGAAGCTTCTCCTACTCCTTTAATGGGATATCGATAGTCATCATTGAGCTTCACCTTGTGAAGTGAATACTTCTGAACTAATTCTGAGAAAGAATCAGTATAACCTATCATGTGCTTAGAAGCACCACTATCAATAAGTCATGTGTCACTTCCATGAGTAATTATTATTGTAAGAGTTGATATCAAAACATATTATTCGCTTGAATCATATCCTTTGGCTCTCTTCTGATCAGGTTCATCATCTTCTACGGCATGAGCATGATGTCTTTTATACTTTCATTTTCTGACCTGATCTTTTAATTCAGGATAGTTTATTGCAATGTGTCCCATATTATGGCAGATGTAGCATCTGTAATTTGTGTAATATTTTTGAAACTTTTGTGTCTTATGTGACCCTTGAGACTTCTTGTGTGAGTGAAACTATTTATTTCTCTTTCATTTTCTTGCATGTGCTGCTAGAGCCTGATTTTCCTCATCGCCTAGTTTCTCTTCTCTTGTTGCCAATCTAGATTCTTCCTGAGTGAAATCCTCCCATAGTTTTCTAAAACTTGCTATCTTTCTTCTTGAATGAATTATTCACAATATCTTGGGATACCATTCATTGTAGTCATCACCAGTTCAACTTCTTCAATTGTGTCTCCAATGGCTTCAAGTTGTTCTCGGATTTGAGACACCCTTGTGAAATAGGATTGAATGGTTTATGAACTATGCATATTTACACTCTTGAGTTGTGTCCTCAACTCCATCTTTCAGTTTATATTATTTCCTTCATATAATTGGGAAAGGGAATCAAACACTTTCGTGGGAGTTTTCAATGATGAGACACGATGGATCAAATTATCCTTGATAGAATCAACAATGATTCTCTTTATCTTGACCAGATTCTTCTTGTACTTTTCCTTGGCCTCATCTCCCTTTGGTTCTGGAATTTTTTCTTTGATGAAACCTTCTAGATCATTCTCTTCTAGAATGAGCATTACTCTATACTTCCATGCTCGAAAGTTATTAGCACCCTCAAGCTTCTCATCAAGCTTAGTGTTGGAATTCATCTTGCACTTGGATGAAAATATAATAAGAAAATAAAATATTTCAAAGAAATGTTTTGAACTTATGAGAGAGTGTGATATGCCAAGGTGATCTGCTCCAACTTCAGTCTGCAGCTGCCTAGACGTCTTCACCTAGGGTTTCATAAGGAAACCCTAATTTTTCAACTTCAAAATTTTGGAATTCTAATATGAGGGAAAGGTGTGCCCTCCTTAGGTGAACTCCTTGATGGCTTTGTCTTAACTAGTGTCCTTCAAAAAGAGGGTGGCGTCATCACCTAGGGTTTTATGTAGAAACCCTAATTTTCAGAAACTATGAAAACTACAAAACTAGTCGAGGGAAAATATGCGCTAGGGCTAGAAGAGTCTTCCTATGATCTTGTTTTCCCCAATGAGTTCTTCTAGACTGTGAAAATGGATTATTTCAAGCTTGCTTTGATCCCATGTTAAAATTTTGCTTAAGAAGTTAAGTGTATTCAACATTCTTTAAATTTTAACAATTAGAACAATAATTGCATGCATCAAGATCATTGAAAGAAAGAAATCCACGGTATACAAAAGATTTATCCTGGAAAACCCTCTTGGGGGATAAAACCCAACAAAACTTCCTCAATATAGATTCATCAACAATTACAACGTCTCTCTCCAAGAGAGATCTCACAAAATAGAAGATATCTAGAAGATAGACCAAAAACCCTAACTAGAATAGGGCAGCGCACCACTAGACCAAGATACACCTCCAAGATATAACCAAAACCCTTCACCAAAACACCCTTATTATGTAGTTGTGTCTCCTCCTTAGACTTGCTCACTTTTCCTTGAGAGAGAGAACTTTTTTTGTGTGTGTCCTCCAAATGAGGTGCCTAGCCTCTTATAAATACAAGTTGAGCCACCCTAAAATTAGGTCAAGACCGACTTGTACAAATGACACTTTATAATTTACATTTTACTTTTACAAAGGAAAAATAGGGCCGAATTTACAAATACAACATAATATTATTATTTTAGAGATTTTAGTTGGTCTAATACAATGTAGATAAAATAAGAATATCTTCTGAAGCTACTAAAACTTTAACACATTCTTCATGAACAACCATGAGGGGGATATTTGTATTGATCACTACCACTGGCCAAATAGAATAGTTGGTGTTTTGGAGGGAATATGGGTTAACTTCATTCATATTTATGATCAATCAGAGGTTTTGTACTTCATCCTTGAATTTATCGGGCCATGTATTCTCTATATGCTTCATGGCTATTGAATCTGCTAGGATTCGCAATACTACTTACTCACTTATATGTGAGGCATAATACCCATGCAACATGGCTAATTGTTTGCAACAAAAAAGCCTTTGAATCCTTGGAACTATAGGGATGTGCCTCAATATCTTATGAGGAGGACCATGTTCCTTACCCTTATTTTTTGATTTATGGTACTTGTCATGCCCACATTCTAGACATATGTATTTGTTTGCATATTTGTTTCTGTATATAATACAATCGTTTAGACAAGCATGGTATGATATGTACTCAACACCCAATATTTTCAACATTTTCTTTGCCTCTATGCAGCTATTGGGAAAGCAATTATCACTCGGAAGTACCTTATTTTTGAATAACCTGCAATTAGTGGGCAATAGAAATTTACACTGTCATTAAGTATGAATAAAATCAACCCTTTTCTTCCTTTATTGTGTGACAATATTCCTTAAAAATTTAGTGGAGTTAATGGTTAGTTACCTCAAAAGTGTCGTGAAACATGCGTCTGATATACCATACATTTCTTTCAAATTGTGCAGTAACATTGTTGTCCCTAGATGGGTAGACCTTGCAGACTCTTGTAATGGACCAAATAGAGGGGTGGTGGAAGTAGATTTCAGGTTTTCATAGAAGGTATCTACGACATAAACACCATTCCCTAGTTCATTTTGTTGGAATGAATCTAAAAACATTCCCTACATGGACTAGGTATCCCTCAATAAATCATCCATACCAACCTCTATATCTTTTCCTTCATCCCCAACATGTGAATAACTAGGGTTACTGTCGATGTTTTGAATAGGTGGTTGTTTCAGCCATTATCGGTACGCTTCCTCTTCGATCTCTTTTCAATTAGTAGAAATCTTGTGGCTTGACATCGTAGTGGGGTGCAATAGTAGATGGTAGATAGGTCATTCATCATCAGAACCCTGATTGTAAAAATATTGAACATTACATTGATAATATTAGTAACACAATGCTTTTAATATGCTCAAACATTATACCAAACACTTATTAGAAACATGGACATTTTCTTCCCAATAATAAACATGAAACCAACCCCTTTATAAAACAAATGTCAAATTAAGAAATACATTTACAATAGTTCCATTGAAAATCCAAAAATACAATTACTCAAACATCTTTTTCTTACGCCCTACGGGGTTGTATACATAAAAGAGATAAAATTCATGGTGTAATATTTTTGACCCAAGATGGTTGCTGGAAGATGGCATGTTAGGATTGGTAGGGTAACATTTTCCATTTTCATCAAAAATTTGTTTGTGGTATCTTTCTCCTGATAAAATATTGTGAAATTTTGGGACCATGTGAATATCTTGAGCATCTGAACTCAATCCCGAATCTTGATCCTAAAAAATTCAATGAAAAAATATTAAAATTCCACTGCATACATAACATAAATTCAATGAGATAAGTGGATTATCAATAAAATCTATACATGCTACAATCGACATGAGATAACTTGAAGGAGTTCCAAAGATACGTAATGAGGCGACGCTGGAATTTGAAGAATTGGCCATTTGATATTATAATTCTTTTTTTCTTGCATTTGAACCAAAAAATGTCATCTTAGGTAGGATAGAACAATCTAAATTCAAAAATAACTTCGAATAACTTTTATAACTTGAAAACACACTTAAAAAATCATTGTTTTTATCCACCCAACTATACAAGAAATATCACTCTATCTTTACAAAATGTGAAAGCATACTTGATCCCTAAAAATATCCTCCTCAAACATATAAAATGTGAATTTTATGCTTAGCTCCTCTCTCACTCTCTTCCTCCCCTCCCTGTACTCCCCCCTTCTCTCTCTCTCTCTCTCTCTCTCTCTCTCTCAACATCAACCCCTCTCTCCCCTTCAGGGTGACCGGTGTGTTATTTCCAAACTAAGCACATCGAAGCATATTTGTTTGTGAACAACACCACTTTATTTCAATTCGAAATATTATTAAAAATCATTTTTTCATTCGGTAGTGTGCATTTTAATGAAACATGCACCAAGGTGCATTTATTACAAAGCACGACATTGAGTTTAAATGGAAAAATCATTGTTTTATATGGAAATCACCATTGTTATCACCGAAATTTCATCCGCAAATGGTTACATAAATCCAGCACCTCCAAACACCTATCAGTTCATTCATGGTCCAAAAAATCCATTTCCAAAGGGAAAAAACTATACAATTGGTTATAAAATCAACATGCACTCAGAATGCAAAGGAAGTGCGCGCACGTGCTCCAGTCGAAAACATCAGAAAAGCACACATGCGCCCGATGCATGACTGTGGATGCAAAAAGTCGTGCACACTTTAGAATGGTGCATCAATGATTTCGGTCGGCCTCCCACCCACTTTTGGTTCAGCTCCCAAGTCAATTTGACCCCCAAATCCGAGATGAATCCAAGTGGGGGGTTGGTCAAAGACCTAAAGGTGCCCTAAAGGGTCCCTTGTTCACACTAAAGATCGATTGGATAATGCCTCAAATCTTTGTTATAAAAAGAGGCCATGGTTGCTCTATATTTTCAAGAATCTATTTGTATTGTTATGTTGCCTCTATTCCCCTGCAAGGAACCTCTTTCCTCATTGGAGCATATAAGCACCATTTCATTGGGCCATTCACATCACCTCTTGAGTGAATGAGATTTGGATTTCTTCCCCATTTCCTTTTATTTTTCTATTTTTAGTAAGAGCTCTCTCATTAGAGGTTCAAGAGCCCTCCCTTGGAGGAAGAGGGGACCCATAAGTCTCCCTTTCTCTTTGGTGTTTTCCCACTAATACAATATATCCATTGGTGGCATGAATATCGGTTTTTCTTTTGTTCTATTTCCCTTATGCACCTTAGTTTAGTTTCTTTAATTGTTATTAGCTTAGTTATTTCTTTGTTTATTGTCCTTGATGTTTCTAACTCTTGCACTCATTTTTGTCCTGTCTAGCTAACCCAACTGGACTTGTAAGTGTCCTTTTGCTCATTTAGGTGACGAAAAGGATACAACAGATTAGCGACTCCATTGTGGATAGGTATCAATTTCGTCCCCATTTGGGTTGATTTAGCACTTCTTTTTTATTTATTTGACTTGCATGGATCATAACCGGCCCAAGCCTACCTGCGAAAAGCTAAAGTCAGAGCTAACATAAGAGAATTTCATCCGAAATTTTCTTCCCAACCATGCATCAGAAAGTGCATGGGTTTTTCAACCCACAGGCGCGCCTTCCAAGCATGTGCACCAAGAGTACTTTGTTCCTCAGTGCATTCTGTGCACGTGCGCTAACATGTTGTTGTTTATCTACGCATTAACGCTACATGTGCCTCTGTCTACTCTGCGACCCGCGCATCTGTCCAGAAATTCAACATTGTAAGAGTTTTGTGGTATTTTTGAAGGCTCGTAGCCTTCTAAATATTGATTCTATCCAAATTGTAATATGCACCACACTTAGATTCCCTCTCCACATGAAGGGTTAGTCAAAAAATAGGCACTTAGGGGGTTAAAATACATATTTTTCCTCTTTTTGCTTTCATTTTTCCACATGGATGGATTTCTTTGACGGTAAAAATTAAGTTGGAATCATTCAATATCACATATATAAACACTTGCATCGGGACCAGAAATCAAACTTCAATCATAGAGTATGCTCTTCTCTCGCACCATAGAGCGATCTTGAGAATTAGAAAAATGATTGAAGAAAGATTTCATCTCCCTTAAAGACAAAATATTTAGGAGAGGACAACAGCCCCCTTTGGGACTCCTCTTAGTTTCTTTTCAAAAACACCTTAAATTTGTAAAGGGCCCATACATGCCCACATGCTACAAACATAGGATAGTTTGAAGATACTTTCTTAGTTTACATCACTAGGGGAGTTTAAAGATTATTGTAGCGGGCCCATACATGCCCACATGTCCACAATCTAGGATAGTATTTTGAATATTTCTTAGATTAAATCACATTAGGGAGTTAAAGGATCAGTAAGGACCCACATGTCCACATGCTAGTTCTCTAGGGACTTTAAAATTTCGCAAGGTTGTACCAATTGCATCTAGTAAGATAGGTAATCAGGACTTGTAAGGACCACATAAAGTCCACATGTTGCAAGGTGACACCTAACTTATTAAAAATTTGGCACATTTTTATCACTTGCTCACACACAAAGTCACTACTCACTCACATAGTTTTATCTCGAATTGTGGAGGTTGAAGTAAGTTTCCCCTAAAAGGGATTCTGAAATGCACCAGCCTTTTCTTGAAGGAACTATCCACTCCCACTTAATTTGAACAAGATTGGTTCACACCCCCAATCTCACCAACAACCACATCTAAAAGTTTTCTAAAAACTCACTAATTTTTCCTCCAAATAATTTATAGGCAAAAGAGGTGCCAAAATAATTTATAGGCAAAAGAGGTGCCAAAGGAGGTGCCAAAAGAATTTTTTTATAGGCATCCAAATAACTCCCCGTTATCTGGTTCTCACATCTTCAAACATTAGAAGTTGTCAAAATAGGGAACTTTAAATCCTCCAAGTCAAGTGTTCCTAACACCATAAGGCAGGGAGATACTTGTGAAGGGTCGAAGTCCGAGGTCCATTTGTTCTCTACATCCCCCCTTAAGGCACCCACCTCTTGGACGGGATCCATCCCGTGACCCATTTTTTAGGCTGAAAATCTAAATGTCGCACTTTGACCAAGGTACCTAGCGACCAAATTTTATGACATCTACCCAGGTGGAAAATGTGGGTTGCAATTGCACCTTGATCGGATTTTGTGTGGCTATTGGGAAATATCGCCAGCTCTTTCGAGATGTGCACCCTCTACCCCTCATTATAACTAATTGTTTCATCCTTCACTAGTTCCTCTTCCGGTGCCTTCAGACCCCATTGTTGAGTGCTATTGGAAGGTCTAGTCCTATTTGAGAGGAAGGGCATTACATATTTTTAGGACACAAGCATTTTCTTTCTTTGTTCTCCCACGATGACAAAATCCACCTACCCACATACATTCTTCTTTGTCAATTAATTTATGTATGATGCTCTTGTGATTACAAAATGATTGTGAGATATTGTGAAGGTCCAAGTTATACAAAGTCTCTTGTTCATTTATTACTCTCATCACAAGTTGCACACATTCATTTTGCTAGTCAGACATCATAGGGGACCCACAGAACCCCCATCGTTCCAGATGCTTTCGAAATATCCCTCCCATTCGAGGAGGAGTTCCTAGTATTTCCAACTCATCAGATCAACCTTGTCACACCCCTGTGAGTGCTACTGTCTTGGGATCAACTTTTATTGGTTCCACGTTACTTGGGTCCACTTCCCAAGGTCAATCGTCCACTAGCTTTCCTTTACAAGGAAGCGAGGGGAACACTTCTTCCCAAGGAGGAAGTACCACTCCACCTACCCCCCCTTATGGATCAGGTACACAAACCACTCACACCATGGTTGGAAATAATCCTCCATCGCCACTCCAGATGCCATACTTGGCTTCCCTCAACATACCGGATCTGAGTAAGCTCACCAACGATCCTATATTGCACAACCCCACATGGCCTACAATACCTACCAAATTACCTTCAGAAATTCCCAAGTTTGAAGGGAAGGCAAGAGATGACCCTTCCAACCATGTCATGACCTTCCACCTATGGTTCTCTTCAAACAACATCATGGATGACTTCGTCTGGTTATAGTTATTCCAATACACACTCACTGGCCCATCAACCAAGTGGTATGTAGATTAAAAATCAGGGTCCCATGTGACTTTTGAATCATTGGTCAAAGAATTTTTTACCTTCTTTCAACTACCAATCTGCCATGACAATGGTCTCGAACTTCTCTCGGAGTTTAAACTAACCTCATCCACACATATCGTTGACCACATTCACCAATGGCGTCGGTGACATAGCTTATGCAAAGCATAAACCATCAAGCAGCAATGTCTCGATTGGTTTCTCAGATCACGTGTCTCACTCCTTGCCAAAGATGTGGCCTCCACCTTCCCCCAATCTAAAGAGGAAGCCATCAGCAAGGCTAAACAGTATGACCTCATCTATGCACAATCAGGCTACTTATACATAGTACTACCTGACATCCCAAGACCCGTACCATTCAGCCAAGACAAACCTGGGATGTCTCATTTAGCGGATGGATTGATTGGTACCACAACACACCATAATTCGTGCATCCAACCACCACCCATGTATGGAACACACAAAATCCACCAATGTATGGCAGACTTTTGTATTACCTCCCTCCCCTATACCCATAGCCATACCCTATTGTACCGCCTCCACCCACGAGTGGACCCGCATCATCACCCATGATGTGTTTGGATATACAACCAAGTTCTAGTACCCCCTCTACCTTAACTTACACCCTAAGCACTAGTGAACGAATCACACCTTCCTATGTACCATATGAATCATTGCCACAAAATAATATGTACTTTCCATTTCCTGGTCCTCCCCCACCCATGGCTCCACCACAAGGACAACCACACACTGGGGTTAACTTTGTTCAGCCCTCTCCCATCCAGCAGTTTCAAAATTTTGAACAAATGACTACAAAAAATTTGTCCCATCATTCGAATAATGCCAAAAAGAAAGGAAAAAACTGAAACAATCATAATCTCAGACCAGGAGGAAATAACTCCCAACAAAACAACAAAATCCAAGGGAAGAATAAAAACAACCTCTAAACAAACTTTTCTTGTGCCCTTTGTGGTGAGTATGGCCATTATACTCACCATTGCCCCCAAATTTATGACTTTAAATGGATGAAAGAATTTGTGAACGGACCCCGTCCCCCAGCACCGCCTGCCCTCCAGCAGGCCCCACGGAAATATGTGCAACAACCACCCTTGGTGGTGTTGCAAAACCTGATTCCACACCAAGGTGTGATGAATACCAAGCAAGAGATGCACCCTGCCCCACCACATATGGGAAAATATCAAAACCATGGAACCCCTGCAGATCGCACTATCCTCCTCACTAGTGAAGAGGAAGTTCTTCTACAAACGCGCAGTCGTCAATACAGAGTTCCCCTTGAATCTACTCCCACCACATCAGACTCAGTTCTAGTTACAGCGGGTCCCCCTCTGATGATTTTTCACCCTAACACTTAGACCCCCCTTCGTCTTCCTCGTATCCTCTTACGATGGAATTTCAACAACCCTTAGGCTAGGGTAGCACACAATTACAGTTTGGTCAATGACTTTGCACAATCCCCCGCTGCCATGTTAGTCTTGGAAGTCCTCCAAACCTATCCCACTCAATGGAAATCCTTACTCTCTGCCCTGGGGGCAGTCGACCCTACTGATACTAAACTCATCACACTTGATCTAGATTGTGGAGAACCCTATCTCCCTGCTTTGGTAGCTTTCCAGATACCAGTCAAAATTCGTAACATC
Organism: Picea engelmannii; assembly: GCA_009831015.1. Lineage (NCBI taxonomy): Eukaryota > Viridiplantae > Streptophyta > Pinopsida > Pinales > Pinaceae > Picea > Picea engelmannii. The sequence continues at coordinate 164,812 of ML791990.1, read as the reverse complement.
ACAGTTCATCGATGCATAATCGATGAAGGTGCATCCACATGCATCATGTCCAAAATTGTATGGCATAAAATCATCTCTCCTAAGATAATACCATCCGCCATCACTTTGAGATCTTACGATGGATTACCATCATCTCCAGAAGGGCTCTTTCAAAATGTCCTCGTCGAACTCGGGGGAAAAACCATCCTTACCGACATTGAATTTATCAACGCCTTGCTCAATTACAATATCCTATTCGAATATAGCTACATGTACATTGTGAAGGCAGTAGCCTCTTCTATATTATGAACGATGATGTTCCCCCACAATGGGAAGATCAACACCATCGATCAGGTTTCACATTACGAGCCTAACCCTTCCTCCGACATCGATAACATTTTACCTTTTGTCCACACTAATATCAATGTCTACCCACTCGTCAAGATGGGCCCCGACATCTTCAAAGATCCATCCTTACTAGGTACATACCACGAAGCACCCTCACTTATACATCCCTCAGCTCAATTATGTGTCATCTCTTCCAACGGAACTAGCACTGAAGATATCATTCCTCCCACTAAGGCTTCTTCACTTCCTGACGTCACACTGGTCGTAGAACTACCACCTTAGGAATCTCTTGAGAACTCTCCATCACCTCTTGTTCCTGATATCCCTCCACCTTAAGGTCACATCCCAGTTTGGGAGATAGTCCCCCAATCCATTACCCAAATCCCTTTCTTCTACCCCCCACTGAGCATACAAGCTTTCCAGGTAGCCACCACACTTACTCTACCCAACATGGTGCTTTCCATCCCATTTTGGTATCTACACCCACCTGAGATGGTTCCTCAACCATCCCTTCCTCCCCAAACTGAGGGAATCCCAATGCAGATACTAGTCCTCACTCTGACCAAATCACCCTCACCCCCACTCGCTAGCACCACCGCTACAGCTAGGGGCAGAAGGAATAATAAAGAGCCCACCGCTCCACTGCCCCCCCCCATTTCAACTCCCTTGTACACTATCCAAGAACAGTTGACTGCCTCTGAATAGCAATCCTTCCTGGATCATATAGTCTATCCAAGGGCTTCTATCTCTGAGAACTGGATTCTCAGTTGCTTCATACGCTTCCCTGAAATCTAGATCATCTGCGTACATGTTTCTGAGATCCTCAAAACCCAATGTTTTGATTCGGAACTCCTGCAACAAAAAACATTTCATGCTCAAAGAATCAGCCACCTTGTTAGCAGTACCAGAAATATGCTTAATCACAAAAGTGAAATTCTGCATATACTCAACCCATTTGGCATGTTTCTGATTCAACTTCTCTTGTTGAGTCACAAACTGCAGTGCATGATTATCATTGTACAATACAAATTCTTTGGGTATCAAGTAATGCCTCCATTTCTTCAATGCCTGTATGATAGCATAGAATTCCTTATCATATGTGGAGTACTTCAACTTTGCCTCATTCAACTTCTTGCTGAAATATGAAATCGGCCTGTCATCCTGACTCAAGACCGCTCCTATGGCAAACCCACTTGCATCACATTTCACCTGAAATGTCTTCAGGAAATCCGGAAACACCATAACCGGTTGTTCTGTGATCTTCTTTTTCAACAAATTGAAACTTTTTTCAGCCTCAGCCGTCCAGTGAAAAGACTTATGCCGCTTCTTCACTGTATCCATCATTGTTGCGCTAATTCCACTGAAATTCCTGATGAATTTTCGGTAGAAACTAGCCAAACCATGAAAACTTCTCACCTCGAATACATTCCTTGGTGATGGCCAATTCTTGATTACCTCCACCTTATCTGGATCCATCCTCAACTCATTTGCCGAAATAACAAATCCCAAATAAATGAGTTCTATCTTCATGAATGAGGACTTCTTCATATTAATCAACAGCCTCTCCTACTATAGTTTCTGCATCACTGTAGCCAAATGCTTCAAGTGCTCTTCCACTGATTTACTGTAAATCAGTATGTCATCCAAATACACAATTATGAACTTCCCGATGAACTCACTTAGGACTTCGTTCATCAACCTCATAAAGGTACTTGGCGCATTCGTCAAGCCAAACGGCATGACAAGCCATTCATACAAACCTTCGGTTGTCTTGAATGTTGTCTTCCATTCATCACCTTCTCTCATGCGAATCTGGTGATATCTTCTTTTCAAATCAATCTTTGAAAAGTATCTTGCTCCGCTCAAGAAATCCATCAGATCATCCATCCTCGGCAATGGAAACCTGTACCTGATGGTTATCTTATTTATTTCCTTTGAATCGGTGCACATCCTCCAGCCTCCGTCTTTCTTCGGACTGAGTATTGTTGGAACAACACATGGACTCAAGCTTTCCCTGACCAATCCTTTGTCCAACAACTCCTGGAATTGCCTTTTAACCTCTTCATTTTCTTGTGGCGTCAATCTGTATGCGGCTTTATTCGGTAAGCTGGCTCCTAGTATGAGGTCAATATGGTGACTCACACTCCTTATCGGTGGAAACGAACAAGGTAATTCATCCACTATGATGTCAGCGAACTCTTCCAGCAGTTCCTGAACCTCATCTGGTAAATCATCCACTCTCGTGCTAGTCAGAACAATCCTCAGCTTTCTGACCACAAAGAATTGTGGATCTTCTTTCTTCTTCACCTCTGTAAGAAGTTCCTTCCCACTCATGAGAAGTATTGTGTTGCTTACTTCCGGCTTCACCTCCTTATCCTTTATCGGAAGAAACATGTGTGTCCTCCCATTCTTCTCTAGGGTATATGTGTTCATTCTCCCATCATGAATCACATTTATATCATATTTCCATGGTCTACCCAGCAATATATGACAAACATCCATGGGAATAACATCACACAGAATCTTATCATTATATCCTCCTATCTTAAATTCAACCAAGCATTGTTTAGTAACAGTTACCTGGTGTCCTTTCTGTAGCCATGAAACTCTGTATGGGCGTGGATGATCAGTCGTCTCCAGCTCCAGCTTCTCTACCATCTCTGTAGATACGATATTATCCATGCTACCACTGTCTACAATGACCTTGCATACCCTGTCCTTGGTCTTGCAAGCAGTCCTAAAGAGTATGGTCCTTTGGACTAATCTCTCCACCTCCTTCTCGGGTGTCAAAAGGACTTTTTGCATCATAAGCGATCTTTCGCCTTCAGCGTCTTCTGCTTCAACATCCCGCCTTTGCGCTTCGGTGATGTGAGCTTCTCCAATGTCCTTCTTTTTCTCTGGACACTCGTATGACTTGTGCCCATTCTTTCCACATGTGAAGCATGTGATGACTCCACCTCTTCCTCTGCCTCGACCTCTAGTACGAGGAAAAGTGGTTGCGTCAGCATAATCTCCCCTCGGCTCATTATGCTGCCCTCTCTGCTCAACATGTGACCCTCTCTGTGAGGTTCCACCTCTCTCTACACGAGTCTGAGGTTTCTTCCATTCCTCCTTGGGCTTCTGGTATTTGTCCTGGGCAATTGCTTTGCCTCTAGGCTGACTTCTGCCTCGGACCCTCTGACTCTGCTTTCGGCTCAGCTTCTCCTCTACTTTCAGAGCCAATTGGTAAGCATCTTCCACCGTTCGGATGGTTAGCATGCTCAATTCATCCTGAATGTCATATCTCAGACCATTTAGATATCTGGCAACCTTCTCATCATCGCTCTCCCGATGACTTGCCCTGATATTCAATCGATAGAATTACTCAGTGTATTCTTTCATTGTCATCAGCTTATGTCTCAGGTTCTGCATCCGCCTGAACAGAGTAATTTGATAGTCTCTCGGGATGAACTTCGCCTTCATCTTCGCGATCATCCTGTCCCAACTCTTGATCTTCTGCTTGCCCTTGCAATGTCTGTTAGCTTGTAGCTCATCCCACCACAATGCTACATGTCCTTTCAGTCTTGTGACTGCATGTCAGACTTTCTTGTCCTCTTCGACTTCTTCATAGTCAAAGTAAGTATCCAGAGCTCTAATACAATCTAGTAGCTCCTCTGCATCCAAGTTTCCCTTGTAAACTGGAATGTCCATTTTTGCTCTTGCACCCATCCTGGAAATAGCTTTGATCAAACGCTCGTTTGATGCATCTTCGGCTACAAATTCCTCCTCACATTCAGCCTCAATCTTTCTCTCGGAATCACTGAGATCCTCTGCACTAGTTGTGCATCTTTGCGTTGTCTCCATGTCTTTCGGTCTCGCTCGGAGATCACGCATCTGTCTGTCCATTTCTGGATTTGTCGTCTGCATGCCTCTTCTCCGCACCTCCCTATCCTCTGGATCAGGTGATTGCCTTTCTATTCTTGGCGGCATGATGAATTCTCCCCTTCTCTGCTACAGAAAGCAAATAATATTTCTGGGCTCTGATACCAAACCTGACGCAGGCGCGCCCGCAGGCAACGTCCGCTCACACAGGATCTTCTCCTTCCTTGGCCCGAAGAACACCAAGGTTCTTCTATTTCCCTATTGGGAAATCTGCACCCACAGTTCTCTTCTCACGATTCCCCTTGCTTTACTTATCGGGAAATCGGAACTCATGACTTCGCGAGTTCAAAGGTTGAACACTGGGTTCTCTAATCCCCGAGACCCGATGGCTAGTCAACGCTGACTTTCCCCAGTCGAAACTTTCCTTATCGTGATTTCACTACTCACGATATCAAACACTGTGATTTTCCGACTTCTGATACCCGACGTGATGAAACTCTGACGCACACGCGCGAGTTAAATTTTCCCACTTTCCGTCACTTCTATTGGGAATTCGGGGTTCGCGGGATCACGAATCCTGATGTCAATGAATTCAAGACTTTACTTTCCCCGAACTCCGATGCGCGTGCCACCGGTCCTCCACTAACTCTGTTGTGGCCCACACGACTCTCCCGTCGGGATATCGAGTTTCGTGATTCCAACCTGCAAGAGTATCCTGCCTCCGAGATCTCTGATGCTCCGATCCCGACTATTCTCGGATCTTTGACGTGTGTCCACCCTGAGATCCACGGCTAGGATTTTCTCTTGGGGGTTTGAGACTTGAAAGGTCTCGAGTCTCCTGACTTCTACAACCCCGATGCCTCAATATCCCGACGATACTTCGGGACCTTCCTCTGCTCTCACTCATCCTTCTGCGCGCAACCCTGCAATGCCCTTGCAACTTCAGAGTCGTAACTTTCCGTTCTTTCCTTCAGTTACTCAAAGGCCTCTCCCTCCTGAGCTTTTTCCAAGACATTTACGTCCTTCAAGAGAATTTCTTGCACGCACTCCTTGCGGCAAACCTTCAACCACACCTAAGTGTTGGAGTCTTTCGACTCTACGCACTCCTGCAGTAACAGTCTTCAATTCCTCTGCTCAGAATCGCAACTCTGAGACTTAGCTTAGCCTGCGCACCCCTTGCACGGCTCTTGTAACCCAGTTTCACTTTTGGGGGAATGAGAACAAGAGTTAAACTATTGAGCCTTTTGTCAACGCACTCCTTGCGGACACTTCAACTGCACTCCTTGCAAGAATTCTTTCTCAAACAGAGAAACAATTGAAACTCATTCTCACTTCCTCTCGGACTTCAATTCATACATGAAATCACATACACAGCATATAAAAGCAAATGTATAACAGGAAGCAACCATCAAATGAGCATAATCATTAGTACGCAGAAAACAACACAAACCATGAATTTGAATCAAAGCTTTCTTCTATTAATTCAAATGTCTGTACATGGGTGTTCTTTACACAGCTCTCTGCATGCTCTTGCTCTTCTCCTGCTCTGATTATGTTCTCAGGCTCATGTTACAATGATACAATGAGGGTGTCTATATCCGTTTTCCCTCTGGCGCTCTACAACTGTCTAATCTAGAATTAAAATCCTATCTACTTGCATTAACTATCTTAAATGTCGTCTATCTACTAAGGAAGAGAGCTTAAAGGCTCATGGTCCAAATACAATATACAAGTGCGCCTCATCTTAAATGACACATTTAAGATCGCGCAACAACTTCCAAGTGTTTTCAAAATTTGTGATGGCTTGTCCAGCTGTCTTCCACTTTCGCGTTGGCTCTCTTGACTTGGGTGATGCTCCTGCATCATCTTCTAAAGAACTCATAGCCTACAAATATCTCTTCCAGGAATATCGGGACATTTTTTCTTGGTCATACATAGAGATGCCTGGCCTTAATCCTTCTATTGTCCAACATCGTATAGACACATGGCCTGATATCACCCTTGTACGACAAAAGAAACGCCCATTACACCCATCCAAAGCAACAGCCATCAAAGCTGAGATTGACAAATTACGCACTGCAGGGTTCATGTACCCCATTGCATATACGTCATGGGTCTCCAACCCCGTCCCTGTCAACAAAAAATAGGGCATTATTCGCATCTGCACTGACTTTTGTGATCTCAACCACGCCTATCTCAAAGATAACTTCCCAACGCCCTTCATCGACCAAATTATTGATGATTGTGTCGGTCACGAAGCCTTGTCCTTCATGGACATTTTTTATGGCTACAACCAAATTCAGATTCACCCAGAAGACCAGTAAAAAACCGCATTCACTACCCCCCCTGGGGTACTTTTGCATATCCTGTCATGCCTTTTGGCCTCAAAAATGAGGGGGCGACATTCCAACAGCCATGACATACGTTTTTCATGATCTAGCTCACATCATCCTCACCTACTTAGACAATCTTACCACTCGATCTAGGAAACACACTCAACATCTAGATGACTTACGCGTCATCTTTCACAGGTGTCGTTAATACAATATACGCTTGAACCCCCTCAAGTGCGTATTTTTCGTCACCACCAGACGCCTCCTTGGGTTCATCGTTTCCCAATGTGGCATCACCGTGGACCCCCTCAAGTTCCAAGCCATCACCAAAATTCCACCACCTCGGAATTTATGCCAACTCCAAAGCCTATAGGGCAAAGCTAATTTTCTACGCCACTTTTTCCCCGATTACACCACTCGTGCACACAGTTTTCTTCACTTATTTCATCTCGATATCCCATTCCAATGGGATGAACATGCCCAAACTGCTTTTGATGATTTAAAAGTGTAACTATCCAACGCCCCCTTGATTAGTCCACCCAACTATAATCATGACTATATCCTCTACTTATCATCCTCAGCTGTCTCAGTAGCAGGAGTTCTCGTCCAATTAGGGGATGATGGTCGTGAGCATGTTATTTACTATATTAGTAAAAATATTTCAGGACCACCCCTAAAGTACAATCACGAAGAGAATCTCGCCCTTGCAGTTGTCCTTGTAGTCCATAAACTGCACCATTACATCCTGCTTCACACTACCAAGGTCGTAGCAGATTCCAACCCCATGCAATACTTGCTCAGTCGTCAGTAAACTAATGGTAAATTTTTCCGATGGATCATCATCCTTCAGGAGTACAACCTTGAATTTTCAACACCCAAGAGCAAGAAATCCCTCATCCTTGTCGAACTCATTACGGCCTTTCCCTTAGAGACTACCAGTTCACCCGTCAATACAGACTTCCCTAACGAACACCTCTTCTTCAGTGCTCGACGATGTGTAATAAATAGTACTTACAAAGTAGTGCTTTTATTAATTCATAAAGCACCGGTTGAATGTAAAATTTGTAAAACGTTTTCAATTTTGCAACAACATTGTTATACTATATCAGTGCATACATATTTTGTTATGACCCCAATATGAATTATCTTAATATACACACCGGGTTCTTATGTTTTTTTTTTTAATAATAATTTTTGTATATTTTATTTCCAAGGAGATTTCCAAAATTCCAAGGGACAAACAAGTGGAAAACAAAGACATGTCAGTAGGGATATCCAAAAAAAAGTAGAAGACAATGTTAAAAGAAATGAACGTAATTTCATCGCAAGAGGAGTCATCCCAACTATAATGTGCATCAAAGGTATGTAATCATTTTTTTGTTCTTTTATGTACATTGAATTTAAGTATCGCATGAAATACAAATTTTCAAATGTTTTTTTGTAGAAAAGAAAAACAAATGGAATACATTCATCATATAAGACAAGATGATGAAGAATAAAATGGTTGATTGCAAACTTTGTGAGTATTTACGTTTTCGTCCTTTCTTAAGATTTCATGTTTCATTTGATATTTATATTTAAACAATTAATTTTCACTTATCCATGGATGTCTTCTACTAGGTGCTAACATACAAAGCGGATTCAACCCATGAATTGATAAACATTGAGTTAAGTATGGGTTGTGAGTATATGTTGAAGAATGAAAGTTTAATTGAACAATTTGTAAGTAGCTATGTTGTTTAACTTCCCTTGTTTTATAATTAATGAAAAAACAAGAAAACTCTATATTAATTATATCGGCTATGCTTTGTCATGTCGTATTAAACATGGAGAAAAGAAAGTATGGAATGCAAACATTAGAAGAGATTTTGAGAGAATTCATGAAGCATGGCTTCGAAAGAATGTGTATTGTTTATGAAAGAATTGGTGCTAAGGTGTGTTTTTTTATCTATGCAATCATGTATATATATATATATATATATATATATATATACTTATTACATTTTATTTCTTTGTTTATAGATGGAAGATGAAGGGGCAGAACATAAAAAAAACAAGTCAATCATCAAGAAAACATTATGTTAAAAAACCAAAGTACAATATCACCTACAAATGATGAATAAATGAAGCATGGATGTATCTTGACCAATGTCAACAGTTCAACTCATGAATGACAATCAATATAATTGAATGTTACTTCGAGTTGTATGTTTTGGAATATTTGTCTCTGGAAATCAAGGATTTTGTTTTATGTACTTGACATATTGTCCCAATTGCATGAGAACATGTTACCAATAAGTGTAACAATTACAAATTGGTTGCAATTTAATTATTGTTCTAGACTAATACATTATCCCTTTTTGTATGAAAATGGGTATCTTATTCATATATAATAAAATGGGTTTCTTATTTCATTGCATTTTTGAATGTTGTAAAATGTTGTGTTCCTCAATAAATAATATTTGGATGATTTGCATTGATACAAATAACAAAGGCTCATAGGAATTCAGACGAAATGCTTTGTCATGGGATGTCAAAATTCAAACGAAATGGTTTTTCATGGTCTAACGAAAGTTCGACAGATTATCAACACCATAATATTTCGACCATCCCTGATTGTTCCTAAACTTGGCAATAATGTTCGTATACAACCCTATTGCAACAACTCTCAACTCGAAAGGAACTTTTAGCTCTTCTAATATATTCCAAAAATTAGTCTTGAATATTATGTCAAAAACTTTGCTAAAGTCATCAAAACAACACATGAGATTCATTTTAATTATTTTGTCACTCCTCTACAATGATATAACAATAATAATTAACATGAATAATAATATTGAAGAAGTTTTAAATATGAGTTATGTGACAAATGTGATAAACTAGTATATATATATATATAAATTATTACTCTTTCAAAGAAATACAAACGATTGTTAAAAATATAAATGTTATTATTATAATAAATTACACATTAATTCCTTATATAGTAGGATAAGAATTCTCCAATATCTAAAAAAGAATATTTCAAATGTATTGAAACATAATATCATAATTTAATGTGAATCATAATATTAAAAAAACTTTAAATGTAAAATGGGTCTAGCTTAAGTGGTTGCAAGAAAAATTGTTATCTTGAAGATTGTTGACAAAGCCTCATACTTCTCATTTACCCTAAGTTTATACTGATTCTCATTTATTGTACATTCAAATCCCCACTTAACATAAAAATTATAATTCAATGTAGATAGCAATGACTTTATTAACCATTTATATATACAAATTATCATTATACCCATTAAACCCAATAGTTACATAATATCATAATTGAGAGGTGTTACCTTTTAAGTTGAAAAATGGCCTTTATAATAATTTAAGTCTTACTTCTTGAGTTGTTTGGATAATTTTGATAATATCGTATTATAATAAATTATTTGAGTTATTTAAAGAATTTTAATTTCTCATTATACAAATTTTCAATGCCTAATGACATACATTGACTTGCAAAGAGAAATTTTAAAGTAATGAGAAATGTATAAAAAATGTTAGCTCAACTAATGGAGGAATTGTGGTAAATGGATCAGCTAGAGCATCGCATGAACTAATTAAAGGAATTCAAGGCACTGAGCAATCAATTTTAACAAAGATTGATTAGTTGGAGATATTGGAGTGGTTGAATCAAATTTGTATGACATGTGGCATGCATAGCATGAGAGATTGGAAAAGGAAATTGGAAGGCATGGTTATTCATAAAGCTTCAAGAGGTACAATAATGATTGAAATGATGTATAACTTTGAGAGGTATTTTTGGACACACAAATCTACTATTTAGTGGTTAAAGGAAAAAGATAAAGATAATAACAAAGTTTTTTCATAAAACAACTTAGATGAGGCACACTAAAAACAAAATCTTTATGGTCACTAAAGAAGATAGATTCATAATTGAGGGGCAATACCTAATTCAAGAAGCAAGAGATTTCTTCTCATCCCTTCTTATTAGAGCCATTGTTTCCAAATCCCTTTTGTATTAGATCTATGGTCTTCAAATAAAAGATATTAAAATGTATCTTTTCAAAATTATAAAACCTTTATAAATGAATACAATAAAAAAATTGAAGATCCTTAGTAATATTTAATAGGCATTTCAATATTCTCAAATTCTGATTTATTGGATTTTTATTTGCAATTTGTTTATGATATCCTCACCTTTGGGAAGAGGAAGTGCGAAATATGAAAAGCAAAACATAAATGTAAACAATTTATAACATGTTCATTATACAATCTGAGCTTAGTACTCAAAAGGAAGATTCTCAATATTCACATAGATATGGAAAATAATCCAATCAATCCTATCAACTATTCCCATGTTTGGAAGCTCCATTGTTATAACACCATATTCAACCCTCTAATATTCACATGGATATGGAAAATAATTCAATCAATCCTATCAACTATTCCCATGTTTGGAAGCTCCATTGTTATAACACCATAGTCAACCCTCTAATATTCACATGGATATGGAAAATAATTCAATCAATCCTAACTATTCCCATGTTTGGAAGCTCCATTGTTATAACACCAGAGTCGACCCTCTAAGAGTTTTAGAGGATTATTTTACAAATTTCTTATGGCAACGAGTATATCAAGAAAAGAAGTGTACCTTGTCAAAAAAACTAAAGGTGCTTCCTGCCTAACCAAAACACTCTATGGTACGAAATCTTAAGGAAAATATATTAAAAGAATGTGACAAAGGCTAAGTATCTAGAACGTTAAAACACTTTATGGTACGAAATATTAAGGAAAATGTATTAAAAGAATGGGACAAAGGCCAAGTATCTAGAACGTTAAAAATGAAGAGAAGGCAATATTTTTTAGAAGATGAATGCATTGGGCACCCACCCCTTGAAAATGAAGAAAAGGAAATATTTTTTAGAAGATGAATGCATTGGGCACCCACCCCTTAAAGTTCTAAATAAAGTGGGTTAGAAGTGATAAATCTGGTATGGACAAAGCTAAAGGCTATTTTATTAATATCCAAGTAAACTCAATAAGATCTATTGCAGAAGACAAGTCAAATGATCCCTTATCATGGAAAGAAGTGGTTTTTCCCGGGAAGTTATGCTCATTAAGCCTTATATTAAACTCAATAGGGTCTATTGTAGAAGACAAGTCAAATGATCTTTTATCATGGCGTATGTGTATTTTTTTCAAACTTGGAAGGACACATCTTCACATGAAACAACGGAAGATGCACAGAAACCCTAGTAGATCTCAAAACTAACAAATTTTAGAAAAACAACGGAAGATGCACAGAAACCCCTAGCAGATCTCAAAAATGACAAATTTCATAAAAAATTCTTCAAATGAAACCACGAAACGAAAGGTTGGAAACCATTACAAGGTAGCATACATAATAGTAAACAATCTGGAAATAGGCACAAACAAGAGAAAACGAACAAAGCACAGATATGGCCAAATCCTCTATTTACATCTACAGAAATATCTAAAAACTTGAATTGTTACTTACAATCATCAAAACTTTCAATCGTTGTCAAACTTTTACCAGATTAGTGAAGTTTTTCAAAAGCAATCTCGATTCATATTTTACAAATGAAAATATAAGGTTCCCAATAAGACATAACTATTCAAAAACCTCTCAATAGAAAAAATATAAAAATCGCAAAGAAGACATAACTGTTCAAAAATCTCTCAAGAGACAAAAGGCACAAAAACCCTAACAAAGCTCAACCGTGGCTAAAAATTCAAGCCCTGACAAAATACATGAAAAGCCAACATCTTAGGGGCAATGAATCTTCAAAGACCTCTTTACAAAACACATTAAGATCCTCGATAGGCCCTACCTGTAAAAGAAAATCTCTCTGAAACTTCCACAATGAGAACAGAAAATCGCACGTTGAACGATAAGAAAATTGGAATGGATGAGGTGTATTTATAAAACCTAAAAGACGCGTATCAAAATATTGGGTGGGAAAATATTTTTTTCACCATGAAACAAAAGTCCTTTATAGAGTCTTTTATATTGGAATAATAATAATATAAAAAGTATCTTTATTACATAAAAATAAGTCTTTTATATTGGAATAATAATAATATAAAAAGTATCTTTAGTACATAAAAATAAGATGAGTCCAACAATTTCCTAAAACTATATTTCCATCTTTCAAGAAAAAATTATCTTAAAACTAGATTCCCATTTTTCAAGAAAAATAATCTTAAAACAAAATATATTGTGTCGAAAGATTAAAACATCAATTATTTTTTTTATAAAGATAATTTAATTTTAAATTATATAAAAAAATATTATATTTTATAAAAATTACATAATATAGTGTTTGAATAAACTAAGACTAGAACCAGGGGAGCGATGGGCTCTGTGGTTTCTCTCCACACTGAGGTTCGTGGATGTGGTTAATTTTTCGGTCACCCTTTACTTATTGTCCCCGTGAGGATCAGAACACTCCTTTGTTTTTTTCCTCCTTCACCCGCGGAGGCTCGGGCGGTTTTCTTGCCTTCCACTAAACTTGTAGTTGTGGTTTGTCACGAATGCGACTACATCGCATCTCCTTTCAGTTCTTTGCGGACGTGGATTGACGGTTTTAACTATGGACAAGGTTCTAGAACACGTGGCCCCTCCTTCTTCTTCAAGCGAGGTTGACCCTAGTCTGGGGTTCCTGACAGACGGATTTTATCCTCTTAGCCAGGATTTACTCTCTTCCCCCGAGCCTCCCCCCCCCCTTTTACTGGTACGTAGTCCTCTTCTTTCTCCCCATCCGGGACAGACTCTTATGCTGGCTGCTTCAGAAATTTTTCGAAATTTTTGGTATCGGACCCCCTTATCTCAGAAGGAAGCATCCCCTCCGCTGTTAGTTCACTAGACGACCTAGCTCTTGACTGGATCTCTCAAGAGGAAGGGGATTTCCTACGCTCCTCGCCCTCTACTTGCCCAAAACTCGAAGGTAGCGGTCTTTAGGCAAGGGTAGAAAAATCATGTGTCGTCACAAGTTTTGGCCACAGAAACGCGGCGTTTTTTCAAGTGACCTCACAGGAGTTTCCTTCCCCCTATAAAGGTTTTATTTTGTCTCTTATGGACGTTGAAGAATAGAGGGGTTTCACTCAAGAAAGAAGGGTTTCATCCTCAAATTTTAGACCGGAGGACTCTTGGGGTTCTAGGGGAATCCACATTGCAAGACAAAAGCAGAGAAGGAAAGGACTCAAGTCCAAAGGAAAAGTTGGTAACCTTGTGCTTGGGGAAGAGATAGGCATGAACAAGGTGGTGTAGCTGTCGAATCAAACTCTAGTTGGGAGAGCTAGTGGTATGTCTTTTACTCTCAAAACCATTGTTGATTGGACCCAGCCGATTTGGGAAGAACACCTTGGTTATGCCCCAGAGGTTATTGAATTAAGAAGAAATTGGTTTGCCTTCAATTTCCTCCAACCAGAACATGCTAAATGGGTGTTGGGTGAAAATTGGAGCGTAAAATTTCCATCCCTCCTGCTAAAGCCTTGGAGCCCCCTCTTTGATGCAAGCAGGGAGAAACTAGACAAAATCCTCGTCTGGGTACGACTCCCAGCTCTTCCACTACAGTTATGGTCTTTGGATTACTTTAAATCCATCGGGAATTTCCTGAGTGACTTCCTTGAAGCAGACTTATCCTTCGTGGAGACAAAACAAAGAAAAATTGCAAGGATTTTAGTTAATCTAAATGTTAGAGAAGGGCTTGGAGAGGAAATTGACTTAATATGGGGGAGTTTCACACACACTCAATTACTAGACTATGAAAATGTCCCCTTTAGATGCCGATGATGCCACCAGTATGGGCATCTGGTGGCAAACTTCCACCTTTCCTTAAGAACAAAAGGAGGCACTTTTTACAAAGCAAAATTAAAGACTAGTACCAGCACTCTCCATAGAAGCCTCAAAGGAAAAAGAACAAAAAGGATTTCACTCCATCAACTGAAATATGTGTGGACGAAGAAATTGAGAAAACAAGCCTCACTACTCTGGATATGGGAAGCTCAGGGATTCTGGTCTCGGGTAATCCTTTACTTTCCACTCCTTCTATTACAGTTTTAATTAAAAATTTGACATTAGAGGGCAATGAGTGGTTGGAGGCTCTGAAAAACCTGTCATTAAACAATGTCTCCCAAACTTTTCCCAAATCTCTCTCAGA
>ML791990.1:109302-138902 GCA_009831015.1 Picea engelmannii | reverse complement strand
AAAATAATTTTATAACCTAAAATATCAAAATTAAAGGAAATACGCCCTATCCCATCCTCCTCTTAGAAACAAGTCTCTCCCTCATTGAGAGCATGACTATGACTAGCTACCTAATGTATAAGAACAAGTTAAACAACATGGAAGACAAGAGGCTTCCTAAAATTGATCCAAAATCGAGTCATAACCACCATCGACTCAAGCAAGGATGGCATAAAGATGTCCGGTCTTGGATAAACTATTGAGGAATCATGGAAGACACCATTTTGCAAAATAAAGATACTATTAAAAAAATGTCAAATCAAAATTTAAGGAGAAAATGTGGTGTGATAAAGAGTTAGAGGAAAAAAGAAAATTAAGGTATTATAAGGATGTAATCAACCCTAATCTAGAAGATCAAAATTATCTATCTATTTTTCCAAGTGTAAAGAAAAAAATAAGCATTGCTAAGATAAGAACAAATTCTCACGAGCTCCATAGTGAAACTGGGTGTTGATCAATTCTTAAAATGCCATGGGATGAAAGAGTGTGTCACCTTTGTGGAAATAAGAAGGTTGAAGATGAAAAGCACTTTCTCTTAAATTGTCTAGCCTATACCCATATTAGATCTCATTTTCAAAATATTTGTCACACTACCAACCTTCCTGACCTCTTAACTCAACAGAAGTATGGTGATCTTGGAAAGCTTATCTTAATGCTTTTCGAGCACAGAAACAAAATTCTAAAGAATCAAAAGTCATCACTTACCCTCTTAAGGTCCGATAGACCAATTCGGTCTTAGTGGACGTTAATCATCATCATTTGAATTTAAAGTATTTTAAATTTAATCATGTATATTCTAGTTTATATAATATTTATTATTTTCTTGTTTGGTGTACATTTTGAGTGGGATTAATCATTAAGAATATGTTTTTTCCTCTTGAAGGTCAAGGGTTCAAATCTAGAGGGGGTATGTATGTAGACCTATATCTATGGAGGGGGTTTCTTGTTCCACAATTATATCAATCAGTGTCTAGCCTGGTAGTGACCTTAAATATATATTATTATCATTATTATTATTGATTATTGATTTTTAATGAGATTAAGCCTTTGATTTGTTGATTTTTTTGGCTAGCATGGTAGTGGTTTGAAAAGTGGAAGTTAAAAACGAAAAAAATAAAAATAAATAAAAAAATTGGATGCCTTTGTTAAGTGTGCATGGTACGAACATGTGGTAGATGTTTCTCCAGCGAATTGTGGTTGAATGGGTGGTGGTGTAAATGCAAGTGCAACCAATGAATTTGGGTGACTTTGCATGCAATGACTAGTGTAATTTCCTTTTTTCCTCTAATTTGGTGAATTGCAAACCATCACCCCGAGGTGGTTTAGTGTTTCAATGTATTTTAGCTTGGTAGAGTGGTAGTTTTCCTTTGTTGTAAACACAATTACCTATCTGACAATAACCTTACCAAGTTCTTTTTTAGGGGATTAAAAATTCTTGAAATCTGATAGTTGCACGTATTATCACTTTTTTCCCAACTATTTTTAATTAAAAAGAATTAGTGTAAAACAATTTTCTTCACAACATTAAAATGATCAATAAAAAATTTCAAATTAAATAAATAAAAACTAATACAAAGTTAATAATTATTTTTATCAAAACAGAAAAAATATAATACATACCTAGAACCAATTCTAATAATCAAAATGGAATTCATACTATTTTAAATTTGCACTATATGGAATTAGTTTGGAAAAGAGCTAAAGGCCAAATTAGATTTAGTAGCTATCATTTAATTCTGAACCACCTTGTTGTACTTGGGATCATTGTATAGGAGTGATGCAATAATAAAACGAATCTCTTGTGTTGTTTTGTTCACTTTAGAAAAAAAATTGGCATGATACCCAGGACTAGCCTTTGAAATAGACAAGAAGAGATAAAAGTTCCTTTCGAGTTGAGAGTTGTTGTGATAAGGTTGTACAAGAACATTATTTCCAAGTCTAGGAACACTCAAGGATGGAAGAAATAAATTAATTGTAATATAGGAGTTAACTAAGGTTGTCCCTTGTCCCCTACCCTTTTTTGCATATATTGTGAACCACCTTGTTATGCTTAAGATCATTGTAGAGGAGTGTGATCCAAAATGGATCTAGGAAGGCCTTAAAAATCAAAGTTCTCGGAATCGAACAAAACCAGTGCCATTGCGTCAGGCTTGTCGCACTGATTTCGGCCATATTTTTTTTTCACAAATGGACATCGTATGTGAATGATATCGCATTCTAATCAATTTTCTGAAGAGGCAAAAAGTCAAACTAGTCAATGTCAATAGGTCGTACTACTGACATCATCAATACAATAGGTGACATCAGCAGGGACACATGGCAGCACGAGGAGGTGACATGTGTCACTCAGTTTTGGCGTTTTCAGACTGAGTTGGACCAGTACAGAAATGACTCATGTCATTGTATGAACATGACATGTAGCAGTTCGTACGTGATGTTTCCCAATGATAGGTTGACATGTGGAAATACAAATGACAGGTGGTTGTATGGATGATGATGATGTGGCAGCAGATTGGTCAGGTGACTTGGCAATACGGACAATGATGTGGCGTTGATCAAGTGGTTGACTGTACAGTATGACAGAGTGATGTGGCGCCAGGTGTCAAGCTCTGGGCTTGACATGTGTCATACAGTGCTAACTGGACAGAGGTAACGTGGCAAGTTGAATTGGTAGGTTTCATGGACCACTTCGGTGTTGACACGTGTCTTTGTACAGGTGAATGGGAAGGTGCCACGTGGCCCAGCCAGGGGCCACCACGTGGCACCCCGTTATTGGTTTATGGATTAAAAGGTTGGTGGAGTCTATGGGGGTCAAACCCGGGACCTCCGACAATAGCAAAGTTCTCACGTAGGTCGGGCTACTAGCTCACCTACCTGGTATGTCTTAACCAATTATGGCAGAGATTTTATTTAAAAGTGAACTATGGTTAAGTTTGGCGAGTGTTTTAGCTAGGGTTTATCCCCATCCCTTGGAAACGATCTAACACATGACCACCAACAAAGGAATTGTGGGTGTGGATGTTTTTTCAACTGGAATGAGGCCACATGGCACACACATGCGACCAGAATCCAAGGGCCAGGGTGGAAGACCAGGGTGCAAGGGATAGCACTTGGCCATATGGCCCTCCATGTGACCTGGAGCCTAAAGACAGAGGGGTGTGCACCTGCATTTTCCCAAATATGGGTTTTTTAACCATATTATATATTTTTTTTATGATTTTCAGCCTGATTTTAGAGGATTTTGTCCATTTGGGGGGGATCTGGAGCCCGATTTGAGGCCAGATCTTTGGAGGAAGTTGGGCTAGGATCACCAACTCAAATATTATATAAATCAAAGGTTTCTGACAGACCAAGAAGTTCATATTTTCATAATTATGATGAGTTTTTGAAGCTTGAAGCCATTTTTATGCAAGGAAGCCATTGAGGAAGCAAACTTTGGAGGCCAATTCCGGGAGCTATGCTCAACCTTTTTCAGTGTCGTCAGTTGTGTTGGATTCTTGAGGTCGAGAAAAACACAGCCAGACTAGATTGTAATCTGTTTAACACTCTTTTGATGTGATTTTGAATCATTGAATATAAATAATAAAGCCTCACCCACTAAGGCAAAGGCCCGGAGATGTAGGCAATCTTGTCGAACTCCGTTAACAACTTTGTTGTTATGGTTTGTTGTTCTTTGTGCTTATATTCTGATATGCATTTATTTATGATGGTTGTTATAATCTCTCATTAAGTTCTTCTTCTTTCCTTAATTCCTAATTGGTAATTGAACACATGCTTAAAACTTAACCAAGTATTTAAAGATCAATTTCAAATCAAGTGGTATCAGAGCAGGTTGACAGTTGGTTGTTTGAGTTTGTATGATTACCAGGTAAAACTTGAGTCGTGGTGAAGGCGAACTTGTAGAAGGGGGTCCTAAGATTGGATCAAGAAAGAGGACTTCTCAAAGTGAGGAGATGGCATCAGAAGAAGGCATGTCTCAGAATGAGATAGAGTTGCAAAAGAATTTATTCGCCATGTCTAAGATGGTAAAGGTATTATATGAGGATTAATTGGAACATAAGAGGCCTTACCAAGGGGAATATTCCAAACAAGAAAAAAGTGAAGAAGGAGAGGATCCTCCTAAAACTCCTTCTTCTCCATCATCTTCTTCTTCTTAAAGTACAAGTTCAAAATCTACCACAAGAAAACATTCCCATAAACATAAACATGATATGTATTTACTTAAACTTGATGTGAAATTTGAATTGCCCATGTATGATGGTGAAGTAAATGTTGAGAGGCTTGATAACTGGGTCAAACAGATGGAAGTTTATTGCAGTGTGCAACAAATCAAATATGAGGAAACTCAAATCAAGTTGGCATTGCTTCGTATTGCAGGAACAACACTCATATGGTGGCAGAGTAAGTTGCAAAATGGTACACAACAAGTTGGTATTGTATTTCCATCATGGAAAGATTTTTTTTTTGCACTTAGAAAGAAATTTTATCCTTTGGGTTATAAGGAGAAGGTTTTAATTGAATGGAAAAGTCTTAAACTAAGAAAGGGACAAATGGTGCAAGAATACACAAATGAATTTCATAAGATGGCATTAATGTTAAATATTCCATTACATACCCAAGAAACTCTTATGAAGTATATAGGAGGTTTTCCTGCACATATTTGTAAAATTGTATTTATGTTTGGACCTACTAATATTGATGAGGTTTCTTCTCAAGCAACACACATTGAATAAGGGAAAACAGGAGTTGGTGTATCAGGGGAATCGTCTTCAAGGAAAGAGGACAAAAGAAAGGGGAATGGAAAGAAAGCAAATTCAGCAACAAGAAAGGAAGAGAAGCTCTCCTGCAAGCATTGCAAAAAAGAAGGGCATGATGATGACCATTGTTGGCAATTTCACCCAGAGAAGAGACCAAAGTGGTTCAAAGAAAGAAAAGGGAGGCAAACAATTGCAACAACAACACGGCTAACAGACTTGGGATATGATTGAGGTGATGAGACTAACATCACAACAGTTGGCTTGACAGGTAAAATTGGTGATGGATATGATTCTAGAAGTAAGTTGTTTCACATAAGGGTGAAAATGAAACATACTAAGATAGATACATTGATAGATAGCGGATCTCAATCTAATTTGATTTCAGAGGAATTGGTTAAACAATTGGGATTGATAGCTAAGCTACATCATAAACCTTACTCACTTAAATGGATAAGCAACAATCATAAATTGCACATAACAAAGAAATGCACTTTAAAGTTTGCAATTACATCAAAGTTTGTGGATGAGGTAACGTGCGATGTGGTGCCATTCAATGAATGTGGAATGGTCTTAGGCAACTCTTATTTTTATGATCACAAAGTGATCTTCTACAGGGAACAAAATCAATATCACTTAACTAAAGAAGGAAATGAATATGTTGTACATGCTCATCACATAAAAGAAAATCAATCTCTACAAACAATGGAATAATTAAGGAAGGTATCTTATGCAAGAAACACATTTATAATTGTGCCAAATAAAGCAATTGATCTTAAGCATGAACATGATATGGTTTTAGAATGGAAGTTCAATCATACTTTGCTTCAAGATAAGCTAATGTCATGCAAGCACATCAAACATATTATCTCATTTGTAGTCATATGTCTGATGTTATCGCTGCTAATGTTTTCAACATGGATGGTAGTGGCTTCAGTAAGATGTGAAAGAGTACAAGTGGCTAACAATATGTTAGTAGTTTTCATGGTTGTTTTGCAATTGATTATGATGAGACAGGTGCACAAGACAAAGTTTAAAGACAAAGGACAAGTGGGGTGGCCTATCCCACACTTGATGACTGGTTAATACTCTTTTGGAGGACCAAAAGGTCTTAGTGGGGAGACATGATCCAAAATGTATCCAGGAAGGCCTAAAAACTCAAATTTCTCAGAATTGGTTGAAACCAATGCCATCGTGTCAGGCTCGTCACATTGATTCTGGCCATATATTATTTTTTGCAAATGGATACCATATGTGAAAGATATCGTGTTCTGATCAATTTCCAAAACAGGCAAAAACTCAAATTGATCAAAGTCAACATGTCATACCACTGACGTTAGTAGCATGATAGGTGACATCATGATGACATCAGCAGGGATACGTGGTAGCACAAGGAGGTGACACGTGTCACTTGGTTTTGGTGTTTTCAGGCTGAGTTGGATCAGTACAGAAATGACACATGGAACTATACAATTGTGACACGTGGTAGTTCGTATGTGCAGACGTGGCCCAATTACAGGCTGACACATGGTAGTACAGACGATAGGTGACTATACGAAGGCTGACATGGAAGCTAACTGGGCAGGTGACTTGGTAGTACGGACGTTGACGTGGCATTGATCGAGTGGATGACTGTACAATATGGCAGAGTGATGTGGTGCCATATGGTAGGCTCTGAGCTTGACATGTGTCGTATGACACTGACTAGGCAGAGGTGATATGGCAAGTTGAGTTGGCAGGTTTCATAGACCACTCTGATGTTGACACGTGTTTGCGGACGAATAGGAAGGTGCCACATGGCCCAACCAGGGGTCGCCACATGGCACCCCATTACTAGTTTATGGTTTAAAATGTTGGTGGAGTCTGTGGGAGTCAAACCCAGAACCTCCGACAATAGTAGAGTTCTCGCATAGGTCGGGCTACCAGCCTGCCTACCTGGTATGTCTTAACCAATTATGTTGGATATTTTATTTAAAATTGAACTATGGTTAAGTTTGGTAGGGGTTCGAGCAGGGGCTTGGCCCCATCCCTTGGAAACAATCTAGCACATGACCACCAGCAGAAGAATTGGGGTCGTGGCTATTGTTTCGACTGGCACGAGGCCACATGGCACCCACATGTGACTAGAATCCAAGGACCAAGGCATAAGACTAGGGCGCAAGGGCTACAACTCAACCATATGGCCCTCCATGTGACCTGGAGCCCAGAGATAGAGTGGCATGCATCTGCATTTGCCAAAATATGGGTTTTTTAACCATATTATATATTTGTTTATGATTTTTTGACTGATTTTGGAGGATTTTGTCTATTTTTGGGGGATCTGGAGCCTGATTTGAGGCCAGAACTTGGGACTAAGTTGGGATAGGATCACCAAATCAAATCCTATATGAATTAGATGTTTTTGAAAGACCAAGAGGTTCATATTGGCATAATGATGATGATTTTCTCAAGCTTGAAGCCATTTTTATGTAGGGAAGCCATTGAGGAAGCGAACTTTGAAGGCCAATTCCAGGAGCTACGCTCAACATTTTTCAGTGCCATCAGTTGTGTTGGATTCTTGAGGTCAAGAAGAACACAGCCAAATCATTTTGTAATCCTTTTGATACTTTTCTGATTTAATTTTGAAGCATTGAAGAGAAATAAGAAAGCCTCACCCACTAAGACAAAGGCCCGGAGACGTAGGCAATCTTGTCGAACTCCATTAACAACTTTATTGTTATGATTTGTTGTTCTTTGTGATTATATTCTAATCTGCATTTCTTTACAATGGATTCTATAATCTCTCATTAATTTCTTCTTCTTTCCTTAATTCCTAATTGGTAATTGAACACATGCTTAAAACTTAAACAAGTCTTTAAAGATCAATTTCGGATCAGAGTGACTCAAATAAAATGAAGCTCATGTGTTGTTTCATTGACTTTAGCAAATATTTTGACACAATACCATTGACTGACCTTTGGAATATATTAGAAGAGATAAAATTTCCTTTCGAGTTGAGATTTGTTGTGATAAGGTTGTACAACAACATTATTGCCAAGTTTAGGAACACTCAGAGTTGGTCGAAATATTATGGTGAAGAAAATGTTGATTATGGTGATGACGATGACAACGATGAGGACGGTGATGACAATGATGATGGTGATGACAATGGAAATGATGATGAGGAGGAGGAAGATGGCGATGATTATGAGGACGATGATGATGATGGCGATGATGATGATGGCGATGATGATGATGATGATGATAATGATGGCCATGAAGAGGAGGAGGATGACATTGACAATGGTGATTATGGTGATGACGATGACGATGAAAATGAAGATGATGATGATGATGATGATGACAGTTATGACAATGGAAATGGCGATGAGGAGGAGGAGGATTAATCCAAAAAATCCATAGATGTTGATAATTTTAAATACACATAAACATCTACTTGATCTTCGAAATAAAATGATCGCTTGATTGTTTTGAAAAATTACATGTGAATAACTTATCTAACAAAATCCTCTTTAATGATAAATGACGTGCAAACAATTGAAGTTGAAATGAACAACAATAATATAATCACACAAACAAGTTGGAGAAAGCGGATTTCACCCAATTTGGAATACCTCTCCAGGTCCACTTCCAATAGAGACTTTCTATATTAATGATCAAATGGTTTCATTTGACAATGACATTTTAACATGTTGGTCAAATGCAAAAATGGAGTGAACCATTGAATTCCTGGTGAAAAATCATGCAAAATTGATACAAAATACTTGAAATTTCGTCAAGGTACCCCTCGACATTCTTTATGGTGTAGCCTTGTACCCTTCATACCCTTGGCACACTTTATGA
This sequence comes from Picea engelmannii, assembly GCA_009831015.1. Lineage (NCBI taxonomy): Eukaryota > Viridiplantae > Streptophyta > Pinopsida > Pinales > Pinaceae > Picea > Picea engelmannii. The sequence goes on along the minus strand of ML791990.1, from coordinate 130,266 downwards.
CACAATTATCTACATTAATGAATGTGTACAATCCTTGGGTTGTGCACCATTAAATAGGGTGCGCCCCTTAACCAAATCCTGAATTCCAAGGTTCACATCTAAATATAGTTTGGTTGTTTCCATAACCAAATATGGACTTGTAACCGAATTGGTTAAGTCCATTGGAAATATATGGTAGGTCGTGGTTTCCATTCCCACTAACCATCGTATGATCTGTTGATTATATATATATATATATATATATATATATATATGGTTTATTAGTTGGACACAACCCAAACTTTGGGTATATAGTTATAACATATGTGTGAATAATTCGTTTAATGGTTAACCAAAGTTTCCCACCTGTGAATCTTGGATATAGTTTATTTTTATATGTTATACCATGTGGCCATATATATAAGGGGTCAAGGGCTAATCCCTCAGCCCTTTTCTCCGCCAACCATAAATTATAACCACTTCAAATATATTTGTTTCCATGTATAGGTTAAGATCTTTGTGGTGGAATGTTGGTAGTGGGGGATATGTTAAGGATTATGGAAGTTATGGAGGTCATGGGTTTAATCCTCGTTGACTCCATAAATTTTAATATGCATTAGCCATTATAGGCCAATGGGAGGTTTCCATGTGGCAATCTCTCATTGGCTCTCCAATGCCACATGTCAACATCTGATTGAACCAATTATCTGCCACTTGTCGACCTGCCATTCGCCCACATGGAGGTATAATCTACTAAGTTGTCTGCCAATTATGTGCCACATCTCACCTCTTTATTTTCCCAAGTACTTTGAATTTTGACTTTTTTCCAGGTTTGACTAGAACTTTGATCGCTCATAACTTTTGCATATGAACTTTGTTCGAGGTGAAATTTGCATCATTGGAAAGCTATTGTTGAGCTCTACGCAATGATATAATTTTCATAATGATTCAAATAATTTGAATTTTGAGAATTTCTAAACCATTTTGGACCTTTGTGTATGTTTTGGATCTTTCTGGACCTCTGTGAGAATTCTCAAATCCTCTTGGATCATTCATACCCATCGGAAGACTTTTGGACCTCCAAAAGTTTTGATTACTTAGCAACTAAGTGAGGCTATATTTCCCTCGCCCTTCTGATCTCCATCCATTTGGATTTACTTGGTTTTACCCCTTTTAGACAAACTCGAAGATATTTCACATCACCTCACTGTGAAGTTTTGATCCTTTTGTCTAGAATGGCATATTCCTATAGCTTGTCCAAGTACTATGGAGAAAAATCGTCAATTGTTAGAACCTGGATACTTTCATCTTCATCCATAATCATAGGAGGCTCATAAAGTTTCAAATTCTCAACATTTACCAATGAATACATTTGCATGTAGGCTGGTAGATATAAACGAAAGGCCTTAGTACCAATATTTTCTAAGGCCTTAGTTTTTTACCTTCACCTTTCATTCTATATTTGTTGATATGTAACCATACTTGATAACCGACTTTGAATTGATGATCAACCCGATGTTTGTCACGCCTTTCTTTGTACTTGTCTTGGCTCTTATCCAATTGCTCCTGCATTGCTTGATGTACATGTTGAATCGTTTGAATGAACCTTTTATCTTTATCTATATCATCCTATCCATTTTCTTTACCTTCTTCTCCAAAAACAAATTCCATAGGTAATTGTGGAAAGTACCCCAAACATACTTCAAAATGAGTTTTATGAGTAGATGAATGCATGGCATGATTATAGGCATGTTGGCTATAATGCAATTGTTCATCCCATAACTTAGGATGATTATTGTAGTATCCTCAAAGTAGATGTACCACTGTTCTATTTACCACCTCTATCTATCCATATGTATGTGGATGAAAAGTCATGCTCTTCTTCAACTTTGTGTCCATTAGCTCCCGTAAATGAGACCAAAACTTTCCCAAAAAGAGAGTCTCAATCTGATATAATAGATGTAGGAAGTCTAAAATGAACCCATTGTTACAGGAGAATACCCCTGCAGACAAGTGGATTCCCTCTTGGGCTCTAGACTCCTAAGACCAAGACAAAAAGGGTGCTAACATTGGTCACTGACATCCTTTTAAACCTTGCTAAACTAATGTATAGAGAAGAGGAAAAAGGGTGTAACTTTTTAACGATGTTCGTCCTTGCACAGTCTAAGTTGAGATTTGATCCCCAAGCTCCTCGATAAGTCCTTCAAAACAGACAAAGACAGAACAAGCTTCCTATTCTAGTAAGATTAGCTTGAAACCAAATCTATCTAATAGAGACAAGTTCATGTAGAATAAACACAACCTTGAAAGAAACAGGCCAAGAACATATGTATATTAATGAGAACAATAGAGAATACTTACAGACCTTTGATGAGGGTGTAGCAGCCTCTCCCAGCTCTCCTTTTCCATCCCTTTGCGCAAATAATCCACACAAAATGATGATGCTTCAATAATAAATTTCCCTTATGAGATCATAAGTTTGATGCCTTCAATGTCTCTTCTTTTCACCATGAGGAGGCCTCCTTATATAGGCTTGGAGAGGCCTAACCACTTAAGATATTCTTGGGATAGGTTGAGGATTCTTCTCCTTCAATTGTGGATCTTCCCTAAGATCGAGCCTTGACCTCATATCCAAATCCAACCAACTCCATAGATGAGGGGGATTCTTCCCTGATTTTCCTCAATAGTCCAAAATTCACTCAAAAAGGGCCAGTGCTCCCTCAAAAAGGGGCACAGAGCCTTGGAACACTCCCCCAAAAGAGGGTACAAAGCGTTGGCACTCCCTGATAGTGTATAAGGGAGCGTTGCCTTCCAAAAATGATTTTTGTGTGGTTTTTTCCATGGAAAAATACGTGTACTCTTTGTCAAATGATTTCTCCTCTTCAAAACCAATGTTTTGAGGTGTCTTTTAAGTGTTCTTGATAATGTTGTCTGAGACATGACATAGGCAAGATGACATTATGATATTTGCAACACTTGCGGCCAAAATGTGACACTTGCGACATTGGTAATGACAACACTAGGCCATCATCGTAATGAGTAATTTTGATGTGTAACAGATTTACCCCCAAAGTGTGAAGTTAGAAGACGGGAAATGATGACTGAAGTAATTTGTAGACTTTTTTGAGCAAGGGTATGGAATCAAGGTCTTCTTACCGATCTCGATGTAGTACGAATCTAACCATGTGAATAGATGTCCTGATGTCGAACATCGCAGAAACCACTTGATTATCGGTCAATGAGGTAAACCATTTAACAAGCACGAGGGAAATCACCATTGATGTCAATGATTCCCAAGTTACTCTATTACATCCCAACAAATTTGAATGGATGAGTTGAAGTCGAACATCCGTGGAATAATTCGATTAGAGGTCAATGATGTAAACCCACTGTCAGACGTGAAGAGGCCTACCATTGAGGCATTCAGGTCCCAAGGTACTAATTGGTTTCTAAGTCTAGTTCTCAAATAATCTATTGAATTCGACAGGAACAGACTCGTCGAAGGAGGGCCTTGATGTATCCCCCATCAACAATATGAAACTGACATAGAGATGTAATTGGTGGATCAATAGAGCATGGACTAACATGGGTATCGAAACAGAAATTTATGATGATTGACTCTTGAGGCAGATACTTCCCTTGAACACTGAGGCACAATAGCAGAAACATGACATGGACCAAAACATGATGATGCAATGGATACTATGACTTTCGTCAGGTGACCCAAAGGAGTAAGAAAACTCAGAGGATTGGTTCAGTTCATAGGTTCAGCGGATTAAAATGTGTGCAAAGACAAAGTGTCATGTTCAAGGGCGACTGTAAGAGTTACTTGTAATGTTCTCAAGAACTGCTTGGCTTGCTTCTTTCAATTTTTCCCCCATCCAGATAGACGAGTACCTCTTTTTGATTTAATGAGCTTGAGGAGGGTAACACATGCTTGATATAACTCACCTTTGGTAAATCCCTCTTCCTCTATTTAACGAACTAGAAGAAGTAAGGGTTCAGTCCCGTATGGGCCCTTCAATGTATGATCATTTAACGAGTCTAGAGAAGGTAAAATCGGTGGTTTTTCATATTTAGAGAGTTTGAAAATGACTTAAAGATGACTCCAGTGTTGTCCTTTTTTCGTAATGTTAGTCTCGCGAGGCCGAAAAAGAGATAAATTATCACTTGAAAGACGCCCTTTCAAACCTTTTAATGAGTGGGAAAGGAAGCAAGATCACTTGACAATCTTTTCACATTTAGAGAGTCTGAAAATAGCTTAAAGATGACTCTAGGGGGTTCCTTTTTCGTGTATCCATGCGAGTCTGAAAAAGAGATAAAATTTTACTCAGTGCATTCTTATGTTTTTCCGAGCGTGAGAACGAACTAAGACTATGCTCGTTAATGTGACCAGATGAAAATCGAACAAAACTGCTATGAAACCTATCAATAATGTCAAAACTGCATGCCAGCGTATTAATAAGGCCTCCAAAATATTTTTCAAAACCCAAAATAACTATGTCTTAGGCAAAAATGAAATTTATAAATAGTAATATGGGGTAAAAAATATCTTTTACCATTTCATTTGTGCAAAGATTTGTAGTAGTGGAGAGATTGACCTTTGGAGGGCGAATCTTGCTTTGTTCGGTGACAGAGCTATGGTCAACTATTGTTGTCATCATCTGGATTAGGTTGGTTCTCTTCTTCCTCTCTTCAATTTACATGGTTTATATTTCATTTTTAGGCAATAATTGAGTTTAAAAATGATGCCCTTGGATGACAAATGCGCTCAAAAGGGCTCGGCGCTCCTCTAGAACATAAGGGGGAGTGTTTCCCGATTATGCAAGCTGGTAAGATGGTGCCAATGCTCTGATGTGGGAGTGATAGGGTCACTACCCGAAAAGCACAAGAAAAACGCCCAAAAATGCCAGTGCTCTTCAAAAAGGGTAACGGGGGAATTATGAAAAGTGACAGTGCCCAGGTGAGCTTCTTCAAGAAGCGTTGGTGCCCTGATATGAGTGTAACAAGGGCGTTGGCATCCAAACTAGAGAAAAATATTTTTTTTAAGTTTTTCAATTTCCCAAAAATTGTCAAAATAGCATGACTAATGACTTTTGCTTGTTTTTTATTGTAGATAAATTCAGAAAAAGTCATGATCGAGTGGAAATAAAGATAGCATGAGCTCGATGACGTGGCTTCATTGCAAAGTCCTCTATCAAGGGCTGTATTGAGGAACTGCAGTCTCCTCAAGTTCTTCAAGATGAAAAATATGAAGAAAGAGGTTCTTCTTCTCAAGTATATGATCGGGCTATGAAACAATGCAGAACAGGGGTTCCAATTGGAATGAAACTTCTTACCATCGAGTTGGAATATGTGTACTTCCTGACCGTCCTCTCAAAGAGAGGGGCCCCCGTTATTTTATCTGGATAGAGGGCACTTCCCATGCCTGTAGATGAGTACTTGGCAAACCTTTGTGTCCCAAGATTGAGATTACTGGGAGGTAGGATCGCGATCAAAGATATCAGGGATCTAGCCCTTCGATCCATTCTATTTTCCATTACGAGTATAGCGGGAAGTACCAGTTCGCACTTAGTTTCAAGATCACATGTGGCTTATGGTTTACAGTGTCTAGAGCCAACAATGTTTAACTGGAGTGCAGGGTTCCTTCGAAATGTGAAGGAGCATATTACGAGATGCAGAGCAGTGTAGCAGAATCAGTTCGGATACGATTCATTCTTGGTTTAATTCTTCTTAGAATGCATTCCTCATATGCAACCTCAGATTTCATTAGCAGTATGGCCAGTGGGAGAACCATGTATGGAGCGATGGACTATCCTATCTCTGAGACTAGGATCAGAGTCAGAGTTCAATTTCACCGGTGATTACTTCGCTTGGTTGAGATGCCAATTGATCGTGATAGAATATTTCCCATACGTCGGAGTGGATTTCCAGGGGAGCATGGACTTGGTTCTTCTAGAAGGGTAAGACTGGGATGCGTCAGGTGAGAAACAAAAACCATCTTGTCAAGTGTTTTTTTTATTTTAAAACCTATAGTATTTTTTTGGGTACGTAGAAGAGTTTATAATGGATGTATCGTTCATCATGCAAACAGGGGAGCAACACTTTCGGTAGAGATACTGACATTGGGGTGTTGTGGGGATGCTCAGATAGCAATAGATCATGAGGTAGCAGCATGGGGTCTCCAAGAGGTGGAGACAAACCTCTGTGGTCTCACGATGGGTGTCCCTCCTCTTAAGAGGGAGGACGTACCCTTGCACTTGCAGAGACACACAGTGGGAGTCCCTGAGAGTATTAACTCTTTACTTAGATGAGTAGCACGGGAAGTGGTGTTCTACTTAGAGCACAATGTGATGCAGGAGGAATAGGACCTCTCTGATATTTTTGTATAGTCTTTATGATGATGTTATAGGCACGTGGACCCAACATTTTTCCCTTCTATGTATTTTTTGATGTAATCAAGCATTTTATGTCATGCCGTATATATATACATATTCGAGTTTTTGTGGTGCCTAAATGATGTTTTTAATGTGATGTGTTTTAATTTACATGTGATTTATGATTTATTTCCTTTATGAAACCTTATATATGTGCGAGATATCGATCCATGATGTAATTGGATAACGAATCCGAAATGGTATTGAGTTCTCTTGGTATGTGTCTGTATTCGATAAAATCAAACATTCGTTCAAGATGAAAAACTCGTAGATGGAGACGTAATAGGATAGGATTGTGAATAGTGTAGATTCGATTAAGTTGACAGACCACAAGTTGAGAGTCTAGGTTAATGATCATAGGAGATATACCTAGGGAGCAGGCTTCGGCTAAAATTCCGATGACAGCATGATATTTTTCCATGTTGTTAGTTGTTGATCCTAAGAAAATGTTACACATGATTTTGGTCACTCTGGTGATGTCTCTACAAGTGATGTGTTCAGGCTTCCATAAGGACTTTTTGCCTAAGAAAAGTGATTGTTGTCTTCTTTCAAAAAACACATTTTTAAGATGAGTTCACAGGCTGCCTATGTTACAGGGTGCGAGAATCCCTCATTCTCGCAGGCCACCCATACTTAGGGTGTGACTTGTTTGCAGTCTACTCCATAGATAGAGTGTGAACCTATTTTTAAGCTTGGAAAGGAGAAGAGGTCACGAAGGTTCTAGAAGGGGATTTTCTAGAAAATGAGTTGGCATTCGCATGGTTGGCATCCTACTGACTTCTCGGATTTGGTGAGATCATCCCCATCCATGTAACCATCCCTCCTTCTCCTATATATTGAAAGGTTTCTCATGGAAAAGCTTAAGCAAGATTGAATGAAGAATTGTGTGAAGAACCTTGCTTGGATAGAAGCTTGAAGACTCTATTTGGTCTATCAAGAGGAATTGGATCATCTTCATGCAAGTGCAGAGAAAGTGTGTGTGTTGGAACCAAGGGTCACTGAAAGGAAGCTTGTAACATCAAGGCGATCAGGTTGTATCTTCTACTTTCATTTAATATAATATAGCGGAATGTCCCGTTCCCATAAAATCACTCTTATTTTATAGAATAACTCCTTGATCATATGCATAGGTTGGCATTGAATATACTTTGCTATCTTCACTTTGTTTGGTTTGTGTTGTCTTGGACCTGACTTCACAAGAGCGCCGGAGCGAAGCAGGAACAACAGAGACCTAAAGAAGCGATATAAAGGTATGTCACTCATTCCTTCTTATTAGTAGATTCAATGACTACAACTTAGGGAAAGGGTCGTGTCCTGTTCTATTTTGTTCTAGATTTAGGTGGATCTAGGGAGATCTGTTAGTGTCCGCACCTACCGATTTGTCCGATAACAACAAATACCTCCTGAACTCACCAACTTGTCAGAGTGGTAAATGACCCAAGTTGCAGAAGCAATGTTCTGGGTGTGTCGACTAGCGCCATCCACAAACCTGAAAAAGGTAGGAAAAGAAGATGTCATCTGCGCACGCAAACACAAGACAAAGTATAAGTAGCTAAGGCAAAAATCGTTCACGCAAGAGAAAAGACACACCAAAATAAAATACAATAGTGTACAAAGTACACATGCTAGATGTTCTATGCATAGTACTTCTTAAGGTAAAGCCCGTTTCAGGGCTCACCCAAGGAGATTCTGTTGTAGTCAACTAGCTCGTAGGAACCTCTATGTAAAACACATTTCACAATGTAAGGACCATGCCACAAAGGTTCTAACTTGCCTGTCCCTAACTTATCATGAGCCTGGTCATAAACGAGGACTAGGTCTCCTTCTGCAAAAGTACGAGGATGGACAGATTTTTCGTATTAATTATTGATTCGCTTTTGATATGTCTCATTAATGAGAGAGGCATCACGACGTGTTTCATCCAACCTGGTCAGGTGTAAGAAGTATTCTTCTTCAGCAGAAGTATGAGGTAGGAGTTCTACTTTGAGTTTCAACGAGGGAATTTCGAACTCGATCAGTAAAACAACTTATATGCCATGAACTAACTAGAAAGGAGTGAATCCAGTAACAGTTTTCACTAAAGTACGGTAAGCCCAGAGAGTGGACAAAAGTTGTATATGCCAAGATGTCTTGTTTTCCCCTACCATACATTGAATCATGGTTTTAAGGACCTTTTTGATATATTCTACTTGTCCATTTTCCTGAGGATAGTACAAGGATGAGTTCTCATGGTGAAAACCCAACTTGGCATGCAACTCACTCATCATCTAGTTTTTAAAGTGTGAACCATGATCAATGACAATGGCTTGTGGAACACCAAAGCGAGTGATGATTTGGTTGAAGAATAAAAGAGTTGCAGTACAGCCATCATTCAGAAAGGTAGGCATAGACTCAACCCATTTTATGAAGTAATTGATGGTGATGATGAGGATTACACTACATGAAATCAATGCCCCATTTGGCAAAGGGGTCGATGGAAATAATGGGATGCAGTTGAGCGGGGTGGGTGCATTCCTTTTTGTGAAAAACTTGGCAAGGTGGGCATTTTTTGACTGCCAAAATACAATATTTGAAAATAGAGGGCCAAAAGTAGCCGACACATAAGATTTTCTTAGATGTAGCCATCCCAGAAATATGACCGCCATGGGCTCCAAGGTGACAGTCATTAAGAACATGTTCAGCCTCTTCATGAGTCAAACATTATCATAGGATTGTATCAATACCACGGAGATACAAAGTGTCATCAATGATAAGGTAGCAGCGAGAGCGATGGCGAATACGACGACACTCTTCACGAAAGATATTGGGTTGAAAACGTTGGGTCTGGAGATAAAGAAGGATATATCCATACTAAGGATCAGACGTGCTAATGAGGAACAGAGTTTCATCAGGGAGAGAATCTCTAGGCTCAGTATCTTCATCGGCATGGGGAAGGTCGCAGATAAGCTCTGCAAACACCAAGGATTTTTAAGCTTTGTACTTAGAAAACTCGAGATCGAATTCTTGAATGATGACGATCCATTTGGAATATTTCCCCCCAAGAAATTGACATGTCAGAATGTGATACATGGGGTTAGAGTCTGCGATGACTGTGGTGGTGCATAGAAAAATGTAATGATGAAATATTTGGACAGCGATGATGGCTGCCAGAGCCAACTTTTCAACATGTGAATATCGGAGCTCTGGACCATATAGATTTTTTCTCAAATAATATATCACGTGTTCCTCACTGTTAGGGTCCTCTTGAACTAACACCATAGAAATAGTCAAAGTAGAGGCTGCTAAGTAAAGGATATAGTCCTCTGTGTAATTCGAAGGATGCAACAGAGGTGCGTTGGTCAATGCATGCTTAAGAGCATCAAAATATCATTGAGCAGTGTCATCCCAGATGAAAGGGGTGTCTTTCTGCAACAATTGCATAAATCCTTTGGTAATCTCAGCTTAGTTACAAATGAAACGACGAAGAAAGTTTGATTTCTTATACAAACTTTGGAGTTGTGTCAAATTATTAGGTGGAGGTAAAACAAGGATAGCCTTAATTTTTAAGGGATCCACCTGAATCCCATCCTTGGAAACAATGAAGCCAAGGAGTCAACCTGATTTGATAGCAAAGATATAGTTATGTGGGTTCAAACAAATGTGGTAGAACTGGCATCGAAGAAAAATATCTCGTAGATGACCAAAATGGTCCGATCGACTGGATGAATGGGCAGTTAAGTCGCTGAGGTAAGGTTCCACAATATGTTTGATATCATGGAAAGCATATGACATGGCCTACTGGAATGTGGCACTAGCGTTTTTTAGGCCAAATGGTAGTTTCCAATAAGAAAAATTTCCCCATGAGCAAATGAAGGTTGTCTTATGTTGATCAGCAAGTAAAATGTCAATTTGGTTGTATCCTGAGAAACCATCCATAAAAGAGAAAATCACACTACCCGCGCAATTATCAATGATCTGGTCGATGAAGGGAATAGGGTAGTTGTCTTTTAGACAAGCCTTGTTTAGGTCCCTATAATCAATGCAGACACGAATGGTCCCTTGCTTCTTAGTGACCGGAACAATATTCGAAACCCATTCCATCAAAGGGACAGGATAGATGAAGCCATATTTCAATAATTTCTCAACTTCTGCCTTAATAGTCACGGTCTTCTTAGGATGGACCGGGCGGAGTTTCTGTTGAATAGGTTTTACACCTAGGTAAGTTTTGATCTCATGCACAATGATTGAAGGATCAATCCCTAGAATTTGCTAGTATCTCCAAGTGAAGACATCACGGAATTCTTTAAATAAAGCAGTATAAGAAACCACTTCATCGAGCGAAAAATTAACATCAAGATTAATATTTTCCACAACACCTTCCTTGATCGAAATGTCAATAAAAATCGTAGAGGTAATGTTGCCTAAATTCCCCTCAGAAATAGTATCTTGTGTAAGTATGGGTGATTGTGGAAAATGAACAACATTGGGGGGGAAGATAGAGTGTGTATCTTCCTGTATTTCTTCAAGAGGTGGAAGAAAAGAGGATTGATGATGGTTATCATCCCAAGGTACGTCGTCAATTCTAAGCATTTCCATAATAGATTCGTCGGACGGAAAGATTTGAGAAATGTAGTCAAAGGCAGACGTCAAGGAATTTAACCAAGATGGCATCGAGTAGGTGTTAGGTGCCAAGAGATGTTGTTCATTCAAGGAGAGAGAGGTTGATTGAATAGAAATGTATAAAGCCTCAGTTGGACTAAGTGGCATGGTCCCACCTAGTGCATCGAACTCTAGAGGACTAGGTACAATCCAGGGATCAGATGATTCCAAAGACTGATAAGTCGTAGTCGAAATCATATTGACTGTGGCAACATGATGCGTGGTAGGAGGGAGTGGTGCAGGGAAGGTACCCATAAGGGTAGAATATTTTAGCAATCCTACACCAACACTTTCATACGTGATCTTGTGATCTCCCAAGAAAGGAATATTGATGCTAGTGGGAGCGCGAGCGTCGGGTGTACAGAAATCTAACTGATCAATAGTGACAATTTTTCCCTGATGAGGAAATTGTACACATTGAAATACCGACGAAGCAATGGCAGTGATAGCATAAAACCAACTTCTTCTGAGTAATAAGTTGTAATCAAGGGGAGCATCAACCACCTCAACGTCAACAGTGACGGTTTTTCTACCCAACTGGATAGAAAGGGACTGCAAAAGACTGTGAGGATGAAAACCTCATCCATAACATCGTTGGGGATTTGTTAAGTGAGGGTGATTTTAAAGCTTTCCAACATGCTAAAGACATAACACAAGTAGAGGCTCCCTCATCCAAGATAGTGCGGTGAATTTTTTGATTGTGAACAACAACATCAATTTGGAAAGCAAGTTGGTGGGAGAGTCGAGACGTAAAATTCTCCAAGTTAAACATGATATTTTTGGATGACTCAGGATCAAAATCACCAATAGCAGCCAAGAGCGTTCTACGTTGACTGGGGAAATGTTGTAGAACTTCTAACGCAGACATAATGCATGGTCCTTGAGCCAAATCTTCAACAATGTTGTAGTTATGGGCAGCACGTGAACTAGGATTAAAGGTAGATTTACGGATAGTTCTCTTAGAAGGGCGTAAGATAGATTCGAACGTAGGTTTCTCAATCTGAAGTGATCCAGACAGAGGACTAACAGATGGAGGACTAATGGAGGATGGCGATGGATCCAGTAAAGTACCATTAGCAACCTTTCCTTTGTCAGGTTTAACTAGCGTGTCGTAGGTCATAGAGGGGGTGGTTAAATCAATCTCATTAAATAGATAAATATGGGCACTTTTTGAGGCTTCATCATGAGAAGGGCGGTTGGAACTACCCCCTGGAGAGGGGGTTTGAGAAACCATAGATTGTTGCTGAGGAAAAGGCTGAGTAAGCACGACGGGTTGGGAATTCCCCTTAAAAAGTTTTGTCACTTCATCGTGATGTGGACAGTCTTGAGTGTAGTGATTGTCACCACAAATAAGACATGGGAATTTCGTCTTCCACTGTGGTTTCTTTTCGGTAGCAAGTGGTGGATTTTGAGTTTTGGGTTGTTCATTGTTATTATTCTTCTTTGGTTTATTTTTTGTCTTCTTATTACCTCCGGATTGTTGTGAAGGGGCAAATTGAACTGCATTCACCTTAGAGATTTGAGTTTGGGGGGAGGTAGAGGAGAGTGAGATCGAACTGGGAGTGGATGTCAGAGCAGATCAATTTGTCATTCCAGTTGATTGGAAAGGATATTGGGTTTTGACGGAGCCGATAACTCCATCCGCATGTGACATGGATGATGGTTTAGATGGATCGGTAGTTGCACGGGTAGCATTTGGGATCAACTCATGCAAAGTACCAGATTGTGAATAAAACAAACCTAAGTACTGAGCTCGAGCAATGGCCTCTTCCTTGGTGACTACACCACCCATGGTGACATCATGAGCAATCGGGGGTAACAATGATTTAGTAAACCATTCTGCCAATAATTGGTCAGGAATGATTTCTTTGATCAACCTTCGTCATCGTCTCCACTCATGAATATGAATGGAGATATGCACAGAGTTAGTCTGACGAAGGGAGGTCATTTGGTACCCATCTCGTATCGAATAGGTAGTTGAAAGTGCATGAGAAAGGACATTGAAAGGGAGTTTAAATCTTGGAAAGAACCACGTGGAAGTTCGATATACCACTTGGTTGTTGAGCCCATAAGTGTTTGCTAAAAAAATATGTAAATGTATAGAATAATCCATTAAGGAGTTCGATGAACACCATAAATGGAAATTCATCACATGATTGTTCGGGTCTTCACCAGGTTTATCGTCAAATTTTGGGATATTGGAAGGTAATTTAGCAGGGATCACTGGCCAAAAGAGATAATGCAATAAAAGATCATTGGTCAACCGAGACAAGTCTGGGAGATCAAGAGTCATGAGAAATGGTAGTTGTTGGTTAACTTGAGGATGATACTGGTGTGGAATAGGGACACCAGTAGGACTGTAAACTGGGTTAGGTGGATAATTGTATCCAGTAGGTCCTCCTACATACGGTTGTTGCTGACCAGAATAAACAGGATTTGATTATGGTTGAGGAACATGTGCATATGGAGGATAACTTGATGGGTTATGAGGATTATAAGTCGGTTGATGGGTTTGCCCATAAGGGAGATAAACATTTTGTCCATAAGGAGGATAAGGTTGTTGTTGTCCTTGAGGATGTTTCCCCCCAAGGAATAGTGAATTTCCTAGAAAAGGAACATGCCAAGGATTTGGTGTCACATTATGTCCATACAATGGGTTATGGACTCCAGTCTGAGTTTTCCCCCCAAGCAGAGGTTGTCTCTTGATTTGAGTTTGACGACCAAATGGAGGTTGCCCCCAAAATGGAGGCTACCCACCAAATGGTGGTTGCCCCCCAAATGGAGGTTGTCCCCCAGTGGGAGGTTGAGTGCCCAAAGGGATCTGGACACCAAAAGTGAATGAATGACTGAAGACTCCAAATAGATTAGAGCCACCAATACCATCTCCTCCAAAAAAAGGTGTAGGGATAGAACCTTCGGGTGGAACCTGGATAGTGTTGATAATGGAAGGATTCAGAGATATGTACCCAAGTGGAACTGACGGATTTGTTCTAAGTGGTGTTCCAATCAAAGCCTGGGATGGTGTCACATTTCCAGTGGGGATTGTAGCAACATGTGGGACCATAGTGGAATGGGCCATCTGGAGAGAAATGGTCGAATGAGGACCAACTAACTGTGTGTCTGACATGATGGCGAAACTACTGGCTGTAGAAAAAAAGTGATCTAAGGGTATCATGTATGTAGCAGACATTTCGGGTAATTGGGATACGACAGGTATATCAGCACCTGCCTCTGAGTTGAAAAGATCCTCCACCGTGAGAGGTGGGTTTCTAAATATGTCAGTAGTCCAAAAGGGATTCTCGCCTTCAGGGCATGTGGGTGGTCCGATTGGTATTCTAGAAGTGTCAACAACAAGTTATCTGGATGAATTTAGTCAGAGAATACGTCTCTTGTAACCGTGAGGAAGTCAGAAAGACTCTAGAGAATCGAAAATTCAAAAATTCTCTAAAGAGTCACTCCTTTCCACTTGTGAAGTGGTGGTGTCTTGGACCTCACTCTATTAAGAAAATCCCTCCGGTGGATCAGTAAGAAAAGGTTGATAACCCTCCATATCTTCTGGGGGTATCCCTTGCATTCTGCATGAATGATGTGGAGGGTCAATATTGCCTGAACCAAATAATTTACGCAAAAAATCTATGGCCAACTAATGAAAAGGACCAACACACGCTAAAAATCTAGGAATCAAACCAAGCAAACAAAACCTTCTCTCGATGACCATACTAGTTGGTGATGAAATCCAACGTCGTGTGATCAAGTCAAGAAGGGGCTAGGACATGAGCGGGTGGAACAGTTATGATGGCAACCTGCTTAATGGACTTATGCCTTGGTGCAAGCTTCCATGCAGTAATTGTGGATTTACCCTCCAAGGAGCCCGAGTAAGTTTGACCAACATCTATTCTAGGTACAATGAGACTTCCCTTCACCATCACCTTGTGTAATTTTGGCACAGGGGCAGATCCAGGGTTCAACGCTCAAGAGCACACCAACAAATTCCTAACTACCGGCCCTTTCGGCAACACCTGTGAAGCAGATGCAGTCTCACCCAAGGTAGAGGTGGGGTGGTTGCAGGACTCAGATGTCTGCAACCTTAGCTGGGACACAGATCTGTGATTATCTTGCTTACAGTGCACTTAGCATCAGTTATTCCTTAACATACATTCATTAATACTCTTTGTCGAAAGCACATAACATCACAGTGAATACTTATACTAAAGATGATTCAGTACTTAGCTACAGAAACATAGGTTAGATTCAACAGATCAAGCACTAAGCATCTTATATATTAGATCTAACGTTTATTCGCATATCATCAACACAAAGCATAAGCAGATCTACTTAATCACATCAAGCACTTAGCCAAGAAAGATATAAACACAGTACAGCGAAGCACAAAGCACCATACACACAGTTATCATGGTTCCCCCCCACCCTGGGGCTACATCCACAAAGTCTTCTTTATATTATTTTGGTCAAGCAGTTACAGCACAGAACTTCAATGACCCTTACTTCGCACAGAACAGAAGATCTGCGCAGCTCGCTAGATCCTTCTTCCTTGCCCTTCAGCACAAGACTACAACAAATTGCACTTAGCTTTCCTATCTCATGCACAGAGCACTCTAAGATACATCCAATCACACAGATCCAGTTACTAGCACTAAGCTTTCAGTTATACATCACATAGATGTATTACCTTATTATCATCCTTCCTCTATTTACATTGCCTATTTATAGATTACAAAATGGGCCTAAATGTGGGTAAACCCACGGGCCGACATCCATTTCCTGTTACATCAACCCAAAACCCTAAAATGGACCCAAAAATAGGTCTTTCTTCCTTACTTTCCGCTTCGCGTTGCGCTCCTTCCTTGGCAAGTTGTCACAGTCCCAAAAGTGGTCAAATATGACCAAGTATTCTTCAAAACTTGGTCAAGGGCCAACAGGCCCCCAACACTCACCTGTGACTCATCCCGAGTCACTTGGGTCTGACCAATTCCGCTTCGAACACCTCAAGATTGGATCAAGCTGCTTCGACCTGCTATAGTGCAACAACCTCTTGTTCAGTAAATTCCTGGATTACTGTGTCATTGAGTGGTCCTTCTAGGCATTGTTCTGCAATGATGATACCCTGTTTGAGTTCATCTCCCTAGCTTTCAAGTTCGACGAACAGTTGGCATGCCTTCTCTTGGAATGGTTGCAGTCTTTGAGAGAGTTCCATTATTTTACTTTGCAGTGTGTGTACTTGTTGTTGGGTTGTACGTTGTTCTGTAAACCTCTTCATTCTTTCAACTGGGGTCACAGACTTCAGTTGCGCTTGTAGCACATCTGCATGTTGCTTTGCTTCATGGAGTTGTGCCTTCAATATCTATAATTTTGGATTCTCGGTGAGGGTTTCATAAGTGTGGGTGCTTCTAGTGCTTAGTTTCCTACATTCCAAAGCCAAAGTTTTTAATCGGTCGACTGCGCTTCGAGCAATGGCCTCTCTTAGATCTCTTATCTCTCGGGGTGTCTCGGGCATGGTGCAGAGCTCCAAATCCGTGATGAATTGTTGAATTTGTTGGATTACTTCTTCCAATTGGGCCACCTATTGTGGAAGACGATCTTCCATCTTTACTTCTATGATCGTCATAGAGCGTGGTGCTTTGTGAACTTATTCCTGTAATTCAAGTTACTCTGCTAGCAATTGGTCCTTTCTCTGCTGTAACTGTGCTTTTTCCTCCTCCCACTTCGCTTGTAAGGAAATTTTCTCATGTTCTACCTTCCTCTATTGTTCTTCATGTGCACTTTGTTCTTGCACCAAAGCCTGGGTGGCTTGTGCTATGTCTTCTTGAGATCGTCGAAGGTGAGCTTCGACTTTCTCGGTGATCTGGCGTAACTGTGTGGGCTCATCGCATGTTCCTAATATTTCCATTGTTAAGGGCATCATAGGAACTGCTTGGCTGGACTAGAGTGCCTACTTCACTTCTTTGAATTCGCTCGTGATCCAGCAGAATAGCTCCTCTTGCTTTGCTTCATGCTTTTCCATGAGCTCTTGTGAAACATCATTCAGTGCGGCAATTAAGAAATCGAAATCATCTGGGGTAAGGGTAGTTTGAAGCGTGGTCCGGGTGGCCTTAGCTTTCTTTCAGGATGAGGGATTTGGTGGGGTAATCTTCCTCTTCTTGGAGGGATCTTCCTCGTCCCTAGGTGGAATAACCTCACCTTTGATCTGTTCAACTTCCGTGCCCCCTAGTTCTTCATCATCACCTCCCTTCGCAAGTGAGAGTGAAGCAGTCTTCATGGATGTTTTGTGGATATCTTGAACTTCCACATCCTTCTTAGTCTTGCGTGGTCCTGGTGTATCCAGCATAGCTTTAGGGCTATCTATGTCGGACATATCTACGAGGTCGGCTGCAACAAGGAGGTCCACCGACCATTCCTTGGTAATCTCCTCCAAGTCATCTTCTATCACCTTGTAATATGACTAGAGTTGTTTTTTGTGCTCATCTGAACGTGTTGTGATGTAGGTGAAGTGATGATCTATGTTGAATTTCATCAAAGGTATAAACCTATGAAGTGTGTTGGGTGTGATGCGCGATGTAGACTGAATGGCATTCTTCAACTGAGTGTAGTAAGCATGGAAGATAGCATTGGACTGCCACTATTTGTTCATGTCACTGGAGTACCACAGCATACAGAACTTCACAGCCAATGGTTCGAAGGGTTCAATCTCCAAAAATGCGGCTCCCTCAGGCAGTTCCCATGCGATGAAAGCGATGAGTATGAGCAACCATCTAAAGTGGAACTCAGACCCTTGGTCCTGCGCTTGTTGACAGTCACGCTCTAGTTGATTTATAAGGTATTTTGCCCAGTTCATTTGTAGTCCCTCTACACATTTGTATTTTGCCCAGTTCATGCAACCAAAGCGCACTGCTACATTCTCAATGGAGGCTACCTTGTAACCTCACGTTCCTTTCTCCAGATCGCCATATGTGTTTTTTATTCATTGAGCGAGGGCACGATCTGCGGTCTTTCCAGGGTAAAATTCCTGCGGGTCAAGGCCCTACATGCTTAGCCTAGTGATCTGATTTATCAGAATCGGATCCACAGTGATGTGGTGGTCCAACCATAGGTATCCTCCATGGTAGCAAGACAACAACAATCTAATGCATGCATTTACTTGTTGATGCCTCCCAAAATGTGGAATCTTTATTATGTTGAGGAGGGTTGACTACACAAGATTATGGGCCCATTGCTACAGTACAATCTTGGGGTTATTTCCTTTTGTAATAGTCAAGTACTTGTGCGGGGCTAGCATATTGTATACCTTGCGATCTCCAAGGTTAAAATCACTAAATTTCAGCGCGATGAGCTTCTCCTGGTCAGCATGAACTGCGCACACCCCTTTCGGGAGGTACATAGTGACTACAGCATAGTCGAAGTCTCTGGTTACAATGTCTTGATTCAATGTTTCGCTTAGTGGTGGGATATATTTAGGCAAGATTCTTGGGATCATCTTCACAGTGGCGAAGTCATTTCTGAGCTTAGATCATCTTTTCGAAGGCGGTCGAGATGGTCCTGCTTGAGCAGTGGAGGGGGAAGCTGGCAGTGCGCCCAAGGACGATGTCTGTACACCTGTAGACATTCCGCGTTTTGACATGACTCTCTCAATCATTAAATCAATTAGAACTTCTTCAACAATTTTCTCAGCAACGTTGAGCTCATCCAACATACAAATGTGGGTTAGCTGGCTCAGGTGCAAAAGGAATTCAAAGACTATAGTGAATAGTAAGGCAATGATCTCAAGGTAAGTAAATCTCAACGTTCGCGCTCAAATTCTCAGTTAGAAAAAGTATTCTCAGTGCATGGTGTGATGGGTTAAGTAGGAAATCTTAGCAATGGTCTGCTTGCAACGGACATGGGGCCTTCATTAACTATGTTCTATCCGTTCTGGTGGTATCCAACAGTCTAGTGGTAACCCATAACTGCTTTTCGATCCATTCAAAGCGGCAGTCGAACGGGTATATCGGTTCCAACGGCTATATTTCTTCGTTATGGTGAAGTACTCTATGTCATCGTTCTGATATCTCGACGAAGCTCCAATTCTACAATTCTTCTTGCTGCAAAGTGTCCTCTAGAACCTTTTGTAACCTTACAGTATTAGTCCTTTTCTTTCTTAACTTCCTAGCCTTCTTCCCTGTGAGCTTCATCTCAATAATTCTTTTACCATTCTGATGTTTATCTTCTCTGGTCTTAGTTACTTCACGTTGTTGAAAGTCTTTCCTAGGGTTCCTTGATAATACTTCTTATGTATCAAAAATAGGTAACTCGATCTTCTGCAGATCCTCAAGTGTTCTCTTAGCTTCGACATAAGAGTTGCTAATATTGAATATCTGTGATCTGCTCTTCTGTTCTTCAATCAAGTGTGCAATCCTTCTGGTCATAAAGTCTTTTAACTCTTGCTTATTCTGCTCCAAAACTTTTTCTTCTTCTTTTCGTCTGGCTTGTTCTCTATCAATCCAAGGTTTTCCTATGAGCATGGTAAACGAGGCGTTGTTTTCAACAAATTTAATGATCTCAAATTCTTCCTCTATCGAAGTTCCATTGAAAGTCATAGGTATCTGGGCGAGCCTTCCAAATAGGTTTACTAGCTTTCCTCTGAAGAAACTGGTTCCTCCTAGGGAAGGGATCATTGCAGGCTTTCCTATAGCTTCCCAAGTTTTTTCTGGCATAATGTTCACTTGTGTTTCTTCTTCAAGAGTACAATCAATGTCAAAGTCCCCTATTCTTGCTTTGATTTTCTCCTTTTCTTTGAATATCTCTGATATCCTAACATGTCGGTGGTCATTCAAGGTATCTTTCATCTGTAGTAATATTTTTTCTGATTCTTTCTAGGTTTCTACTATAATTTTGGTCTCTTGATCTCCTTCAAGGTTTTCTTGCTCCATATTCATCTTCTCAAGCCTAGAAATCATTCTAGGGAAATCCAATACTTCATGTTCCATAGCCTTACAACAGAGGCAACTAGGTCTTCTCCCAGGGCATTCCTTAGCAAGATGTCCTGGTCTTCTGCAACTATGACAGAGGGTTAATCCTCTCTTTCATTTATATGTTCCCCAAATCCTTCGGTACTGTGCACCAGAATCATGGTGACTAGCCTGCAAAAAAATCTTTCTAGGATACTACATCCACTTGTTAGTCCAAAAATTCTTTCGATGCATAGGTATAACATATCTATCACTATACTTATCAAATCTATTCATATCAAACTTTCTTTTATCTATTAATGCCCAAGTTTTGAAGCTAGGAAAATTTTTATCAAACATACCTAAATCCATGCTTTAGAAACAAAAAATTCCACTTATATTACTTCTATATAGCACAAAGCTTTCAAATCTAAAAAAAATTAACTATTATTTGTTGGCAAATTCAGTGGATAGAATGCAGTGATGGTTGTTGTCATTAATGGCAACAGTAGAGACAGTAGGATGAGAAGGATAAAATCTCAGGAGGAATAGCCTTGAAGAAAATGCGCACAGCAAGAGCTTAAAGAGGAAAAAGGAAGAAGAGTCAGTGACCGTTGGATCCCATCCAAATTTCCCGAAAGAACCAGGACCGTCAGATCAGACAGAAGCTGCGAGGGAGATATTCCATCGGGAAAAGCCAAGGTGAAATCCCGATTGAATCTGGACCATCAAATCCAGAAAGGATCAGGACCGTTGATCACAGCCCTGTACGGATCGGGGTTCGGGACTTTGAAATGTCCAAATCACTCATCAATGAAAACCCCGAAATCACGAAACGCGATATTACGATTTGATCGCAACCGTTAATCAAGAAGGGATCTGGACCGTTTACTTGTATGGACACGTGGCAGCCAGGAGGCCTCATCGGCAATTCGGGGATCGGGATTTCATAAGGCAAAGATCACTCC
>ML791990.1:83361-100145 GCA_009831015.1 Picea engelmannii | reverse complement strand
TTACTCTTACTGTCCATATGCTGCATGTTGCTTGATAACACATGAAGAAATATTAATAATTGTTAAGAAGGTGTAAAATTGTTTAAGCTTATATACAACTGATTCACCCCCCCCTCTCAGTTGTATTAGTATTTCCAACATTATTACCTTTATCAGAGCATAGAGCTTATAGATCTTACCTTTTTCTTGCAGATCTGACCTCTTTCTTCGCAGATCTGACTTATTTTCTTCAGATCTGACCTCGTTCCTTCATATCTGACCTCTTTCCTTCAAATCTGACCTCTCTTTCTTCAGATCTAAGCTTTCCTTCTTTAGATCTGACCTTTCTTTCTTGGCACAAAGCTTCATAGATCAAACAGAATACTGTGCACTAGGGCAATAGATCTGCGCACAGAGCTTAGTTCGCACAAAGATTTTTCTTCTTTTGTTCCTAGCAATCACAGTTCCTGTCCCAGCAACGGAACCATTTGTTGGCACAGGGGCAGACCCAGGGTTCAACGCTCAAGAGCACACCAACAAAGCCCTAACTATAGGCCCTTTCGGAAACACCTGTGAAGAAGATGTAGTCTCACCCGAGGTAGAGGCAGGGGTGGTTGCAGGACTCAGATGTCTGCAACCTTAGCTGGGAAACAGATCTGTGATTATCTTTCTTACAATGCACTTATCATCAGTTATTCCTTAACATACATTCATTAATACACTTCGCCGAAAGCACAAAACATCACAGTGAATACTTATACTAAATATGATTTAGTACTTAGCCACAGAAACATAGGTTAGATTCAATAGATCAAGCACTAAGAATCTTATATATTAGATCTAACGTTTATTCACATATCATCAACACAGAGCATAACTAGATCTACTTAATCACATCAAGCACTTAGCCAAGAAAGAGATAAACATAGTAGAGCGAAGAACAAAACACCATACACATAGTTACCGTGGTTCACCCCCAACTTGGGGCTACGTCCACAAAGTATTCTTTACATTATTTTGGTCAAGCAGTTACAACACAGAGCTTCGATGACCCTTACTTCGCACAGGACAGAAGATCTACGCAGGTCGCTAGATCCTTCTTCCTTGCTCTTCAGCACAAGACTACAACAACTTGCACTTAGCTTTCCGATCTCATGCACAGAGCACTCTAAGATACATCCAATCACACAAATCCAGTTACTAGCACTAAGCTTTCAATTATACATCACATAGATGTATTACCTTACTATCATCCTTCCTCTATTTACATTTCCTA
Source organism: Picea engelmannii (assembly GCA_009831015.1). Taxonomy (NCBI): domain Eukaryota; kingdom Viridiplantae; phylum Streptophyta; class Pinopsida; order Pinales; family Pinaceae; genus Picea; species Picea engelmannii. The sequence continues at coordinate 98,890 of ML791990.1, read as the reverse complement.
TTTATAGATTACAAAATGGGCCTAAATGTGGGTAAACCCATGGGCCGACATCCCTTTCCTGTTACATCAACCCAAAACCCTAAAATGGACCCAAAAATAGGTCTTTCTTCCTTACTTTCCGCTTCGCATTGCACTCCTTCCTTGGCAAGTTGTTGCAGTCACAAAAGTGGTCAAATATGACCAAGTATTCTTCAAAACTTGGTCAAGGGCCAACATGTAAGAACCTAAATATTATGGCTACTAAGGACACCAACTCGCAGTCAGCCCCCTGGGTGGGTACAATCGACATTCTAGTCTGAGCGTATGGGCAGGATAACAAGTCTGAAATCCTTCAAGAGAACTGAGGACAAGTGGACCGGTAGAACTCCATGGGACCCTGAACGGATTCGGAATTCATGAAGCACCGAGACCAAATGAAAACAGTTGAACCTCAAGAAGAACCCCCAATATACGATCTGACTACTATGAATGGCTGAAACACGGAGGGATAATCTATATAACTCTCTCGAACACGACCTCGTGCGTAACCACTATGTGAGAGGGGGATCCCAGAAATCCTATATGACAATTGGATTTTCTCTCCCTATCACAAGATGCTAGTGTTTGTTTTGAATAATTTGGAGAGTTGTACTCACAACCTAATCCAAAGCGCTAATCCTAGTCTAATGTTGATGGAATATTCTAAAAACAAAAAGTTCTAGATCAATTTTAATTAGCGTTAATTTTGTAGTTGTTCTTTACTCAGGGGTGTATGAAAGTGAAACTTGATGGTATAATGACTCAATTTCCAAAAAATGCATAAGATATGATAAACAGTCTTTTCTTTCAATGAATGTCTATTTAAGGGAAGGAGAAAAATGTTCTTTTCACTGTCAAACACTAAGATGCGGTATCCTCATGCAATTGTTTCTCACTCAAATCCAATATAATGCTAAAATTTTCATAGAATTGTTATAAGATCCAAAAACCAATCAGAAAAAATATATCCTTTTGTTTATGTGTGAATGATAATTAATATGATGTAAAGCTTCCTATGTCAATCAAAATTTAAGATCAATGAGATTTAGACAATCAGAAGCAAACTTCACACAAACAAAAACACACTCTCGTTGTGATTAAACAAGAAAAAAAAAAAGGAAAACCAAATTTGCAAAAAAGAACCAAAAATCTCAAACAAAAGAGAAATGTTGGAAAACTGACCTCAAAGATCAAATGGAATGGTTCATAGATCTCTGATTTTCCTCACCATAGCTTTCATTCAGTCAAATAATGAGAAGAAAATAGTAATTTGATTCCAAGTTTTCAAAGGAGAAGAGTGACTCAAAGTAAGGAAAAAATGTCAAAAAATCTAAACAAAAGGTAATCAATTCTCATAAAACAAAGTGTTGAAGGCCAAAACAAAGATACACTGAGGTTGTAAGAACTCTAAGCAAATGAAAACAACAAAAAATGGACTCGGTTTAATTCCCTACAAGATTTCTAACAGAAAAAGAGTAGCTCTCTGGTGTCAAGGGCACCAGAATGTTGCAACGCCCTGTGGAAGCCTGGCAGGAAGCGCCAGTGCTCTAGTAGCAAAGGTAGGGGAGTGCTAGCATCTCAAAATTCAAAAAAATGCCCAAAAATCCAAAAAGTCAAGCAAACTCATAAATTCAAAGTGTATAGGATGAAGTAAAGAGCCAATCAACACATCTAAGAATCAGAGACACGGTATGAATAAGATCAAAAATGAGTAAAGTCTAAAACAAGATCTAGGAAGGAAACCAAAACTGAAAGCTTCAATTTCCCCAGTGGAGTCGCCAATTTTTGTTACAAGAGAATCCCCCTGTGGACAAGTGGATTCCCTCTTGTGCTCTAGACTCCTAAGACCAAGATAGAAAGGGTGCTAACGTTGGTCACTAACATCCTTTTAAACCTAGCTAAACTAATGTATAGAGAAGAGGAAGAAGGGTGTACCTTTTTAACGATGTTCATCCTCATACAGTCTAAGTTGAGATTTGATCCCCAAGCTCCTCGATAAGTCCTGCAAAACAAACAAAGACAGAACAAGCTTCCTATTCTACTAAGATTAGCTTGAAACCAGATCTATCTAATAGAGACAAGTTCATGTAGAATAAACACAACCTTGAAAGAAACAGGCCAAGAACATATGTATATTAATGAAAACAATAGAAAATACTTACAGACCTTTGATGAGGGTGCAATAACCTCTCCCAACTCTCCTTGTCCAACCTTTTTCTCAAATAATCCACACAAAATGATGATGCTTCAATGATAAATCTCCCTTATGAGATCATAAGTTTGATGCCTTCAATGTCTCTTCTTTTCACCATGAGTAGGCCTCCTTATATAGGCTTGGAGAGGCCTAACCACTTAAGATATTCTTGGGATAGGTTGAGGATCCTTCTCCTTCAGTTGTGGATCTTCCCTAAGATTGAGCCTTGACCTTAGATCTGAATCCAACCAACTCCAAAGATGAGGGGGATTCTTCCCTCATTTTCATCAACAGTCCAAAATTCGCTCAAAAAGGGTCAGCGCTCCCTTAAAAAGGGGCACAGAGCATTGGAACGCTCCCCCAAAAGAGGGTACAGAGCATTGGCACTCCCTGATAGTGTCAAGGGGAGTGTTGCCTTCCAAAATTGATTTTTGAGTGATTTTTTCCATGGGAAAAGACTTGTACTCTTTTTCAAATGATTTCTCCTCTTCAAAACCAATATTTTGAGGTGTCTTTTAAGTGTTCTTGATAATTTTGTCCGAGACACGACATAGGCAAGATGACAGTATGATATTTGCGACACTTGCGGCCAAAATGCGACACTTGAGACATTGGTAATGATGACACTAGGCCATCATCGTAATGAGTAATTTTGATGTGTAACACCCATACATTAGCGAAGAACATTTTTGTTGTCTGTTCAATTGTGACTTGTTTCTTCCATGGCATTATAATAAAAATCTTATTGAATCTATCCACCACAACATATAGATAATCATGACCTATCCTGGACATCGACAAACCCCCTACAAAGTCCATGGAGATACTTTCCCATGGTTGTGAAGGTACCAAAAGTGGTGTATATAACCCTAGATTTATGTTTCTAGGTTTACTTGTGCCACGCATGACACACCCTTTTATGTACTTGGAAATTGTCTTATTCATCCGAGGCTAATAACAATACATGTGTAATTGTGCAACTGTCTTACCAACCCTGAAATGACCAGAGATGAGAGATGTATGAGCTTCTTTGATTACATTTACTCTTTCATATCTTGTGTAATGCCTTTGTTTTTTGTCTTAATAGCTAAAGTAAATTTGTAAGTTTATAATTTTCTTTAAACATGGTAGAGAACTTCTACTTCTGGTTAATTTCTGATTTTTTGTTTGCAAGGAAAAATGTAAAATTTTCCTTGACTTTTCTTTTTGCATGTATAATTACAAAATCGATCAATTTTATTTAAGTAGTCACATAGCATACAAATAAATTTCATAACTTGAATTTAAAATAACACAACAATTGAATTTAAAATAACACAACAATATTTGAGGGTTACCTCTCGAAGAAGAAGGTTGTCCCCTTTAGTTTTTTTGTTGATGTTTTTCCTGAAACTTAATCCTCCTAGCCAGCTAGGAACATATCCTCTCTGTGTTAGCCTCATAATCCTAAAGTTCTATAGTCTAAGTATTTTCTAGTATAAATGTTTTTAGAAATTAATTTATTCTAGTTTGTTAGGATAAGGACACCTAGCTTCTATGTAAAGGACACCTATCATACTCATGTGATTATGTGATTGGTTGTTCTCCTAGTTTTTAGTTTAGATTTAAGTTATCTAAACAACCTCCTTCTTCAAGTGAGGTTAAGGAGTAGATTATGAATTTGATATTGTAATCACTTTTTCCTTATTAATAAAATTACGTGTCTGAGGACACTTTGTCAACATGGTATCAGAGCCATGGTGAAATGGTGATGGAAGGATTGGTGATGGATTGAGGAAGCAAGGAAGTCTCCACAACATCAACCTGTATCTCTTCAAATTCAATAGCAATGGTACTAAGGTAAACTATTGTTACTTTTAATAAAGAAAGTGTTATTACAACAATCAATTGTTATTCAATAATTGATTGAATCTTTATTTTTTTTTAACTGTAAATTTTTATAGATCTACCATTTCATAGATTGTAGATCCATTGTATCTTTCTTAAAAGGGCTCATTTGTCAAAATTTCTTCAGATCTCTGTAAATTTGGCAATTTCTTGTTAAAAAGAGCTATAGATTTTGATAAATCTTAATCTTCATTCTTCAGATCTGTGTAAATTGTTGCAGATATACATAAATTTGGCAATCTGGTTTTCAAATTTTTTTTAAAACTAGCTCTAGCCATATTTTTTGTTTGGTACGAGATCTACATCACTTTTCTACTACAACGATCCCAGGATTTTCTCATGTGCCCAGGGCTTCATGTTCTAGAAAATCTAGTTAAAATAGAGCAGGCACGACGTGGCAATGGATGTCGATTCTCTTGAGTTCCCTCTGAATTTAGAGTTCCTGGAAGCCGAGTTTTTTTTTTTTTTTTTTTTCTATGGGCAGCCTTGGGTTATGGCCTGGATCATGTTGCACCAGATCTCGCAAGTGGTAGACCAGCTCCCATAGGCGTACAGAAGGATAAACTAGACCCCTTGGCTGCATGATATTGGGAAACAACGATGGTGAACACGTTGTGCTGGGCGCGCACTTTAGAATTTCTTTGGTCTGTGCTATTCTCTGCCATATGTCATTTGTAATCTCATTTTGATTTGCTCGAAATAGATTTTTGGCCACAATCGATCGTTCTTCCCAAAGGTCATCAGACCAATGCTTGATCTCTGGACTCCTCTTCAGATTGAATATAGCACGACACCAGCAGTAGCACAACCTTCAGACCTGGGAATGAATGGAGCTCTTCGTTGCTTCACAGAGACAAGGCCGAAAACACGCAGATCTAAAGGAAAACCACATATTTCGGCTACCAAGATGTAGATCACGGTGATCTAAATGAGAAATACCATGACCAAGATAGAAGGGAGGGCTCGCGGAGAAGGATTCGAACTATGGTCGATTAGCTCCAACGAAGAGTGTGAGAGATATGATCTGTATGCCATTTGGTTTTGCCTTTACCAGATTGTTTGACTTGTTCATACAACAAATTACAGAAGATCGTTGAATGGACAGCCCGCACTTCTTTACAATATTAAATTGAGAATCTAATTATGGAATACTAGTCAAGTTGACTTTCCTCTACTCAGACTTTAACGTTGTTCAAAATCTTCTTGACAAGAAACCCCTTGTGCATCTGTACGCCTAACCGTTCTATGCCAGTCGAGTGTGCATCTTCAAGAATTGTTCTTCTCCAGGGAAGAAAGAAAAATTGTGCCCTCTAGTGAATTCGATCAGATTGTTTTCATTACAAGAAGAGTTCAGTGAATTCAACAAATGCATTTTGGTGCTGGCAAGTACAAGTCAAAGTCTCTATATATGTTATAAAGAATATTTTAATAATATATACTTTAGGAAAACCTTTTGGAGTGATGAGTGGATTTTACAATAACAATGATTTGATAAATTTTTAATGTTATTGAAGACTTTACCACTTTTAAAGAGGGGTGTTTCTTCTATTTGTAAAAGGCTATAAGTCTTGAAAAAAAGGACAAATTTCGAAAGTTTTTTATTGTAATCTTGAATCTCAGAGGTTGAGAAGAGTCTAGTGAAATACTCTCTCAAACTTCTTTTCAACGAGACTTTTAAAGGGTCAAGGCCAAGCCCTTAAAAGTGCTCATTTTTTGCGTAGACTGTGCACTCTTTCTTTCTGGTGCCTTGTGTCTCTCTTTTAGTGTTTTTGACGACTATTCAGTGTGGTGGAGTGATCACTAACTTGCAATCCTTTAAATAAGGCAATCTATCATCATGTCAAAATTAATCAACCTATTCACTGAATCAGACAAGTTAGATGGACCCAAGAACTACAAAACTTGGAGTAGAAACATGCATAACACTTTGGTCTATAATGAATTATGGCGTGATATATGTGATGGTGATACTGCTCCAACTAAGCCCATCGACGCTACTTCTTTAGCCAAATGGATTTTGAAAGATGAAAAAGCACTTGCTTTGCTATGTTCTTCTGTAACTGAACAAATGTTTGTTCATATTGAGAATTCCAAAGATGCATGGTCTGCTTGGAATCTATTAAATAAGTTGTTTGATACTCCTGTTGCGTCTCAAAGAGTTGATCTACAAATGAAAGTGCTTAAACAAAGATTAGCAGACAATGGCGATGTACTTGAATACATTTCAAGGATTAAGAACATTCATCTGGAAATCATCAAAGGTGGTTTTTCTAAACTTGAAGATAGTTTTCTAGTCTCCATTGTAATAAATGGCTTGCCTCCATCTTATAAGCATTTTCTTGAGACTTTGCAAATAACTGATAAGTTATCTACTATAATTTTTGAGTCGCTTAGTGAATTGTTGGCTCAACATAGTAAAACCTTTGGAAAACAAAAACAATCAGGAGAAGATCTTCTTTACACTAAAGCTAAAAGCTCTAAAGAAAGGGGAAAATCAAATTCTCAACATTTTCAGAATCAATCTTCTTATCGAGGCCATGGCAGAGGTCGTGGTCAAGGTAGAGGTCATAACAATTTTCATCAACAAAATTTTCAAAGTAATGCACAGTCAGGAAGAGGTCGAAATTTCAGTCAAGTAAGATGTAAAAGATGCTTAAAGATGGGCCATTATGCATCCAATTGTCTTACCATCAATGACCAATTGCCAAAGTTCAAGCAGACCTCAAATGCAAACTCTCAACAATCAGCGCAATATGCAAAAGATCAAGATTATCAGGATGATGAATATGAATATGTTTTTTCAGCAGTTCATCATGTACATTCATTTGAAAATGATTGGATATTGGACACAGGGGCTACTCAGCATATGACTTATCGCAAAGACTATTTTTGGAATTATAAATATGTTCAATTAAATCCCATTTATTTAGCTGATGATACAACTCATATACCTCAAGGAAGAGGTTTAGTGAAATTCTTTCTCCCTGGAATTGGTGAAAAATGGATTTCAAATGTTTGGTATGTACCATCTTTTAAGAAAAATTTGTTATCCTTAGTCACAATCAGACAAGCTGGACATAAAATTGTCATGCAAGATGGTTTGGTAAAGATTATGTCAGTGAAGGATAACTTGAAAACAATAATAACTAGATATGAAGATGGGAAGTTACTAAGAATGAATGGAAATTCATCAAAAGAAAGGAAGAAGTTGCAGCAACAACGAATTCTAAAATGTCTTCATTCAGATTATGGCATTTTTTATATGGTCATTTAAACTTTGAAAGTCTCTTGAAACTTAAGTCCCAAGATTTGGTGAAGGGTTTACCAACTTTCAAGAAAGAGAATTCCAAGTGTGAAGCTTGTATTTTAGGCAAGCAAAAGTGAGAAGATTTTCCAACTAGCTCATGGTGAGCAACAAAGTATTTGGAGTTGATTCATAGTGATATATGTGGTCCAATGGAATCTTCTTTTGGTGGATGTCAATACTTTATATTATTCATTGATGACCACACTAGAATGAAATGGGTATACTTTTTAAAGGCAAAGTCTAAAGCTTTTGAAAAGTTTGTAAATTTTCAACACATGGTTGAAAATGAAACTAGAGAAAAGGTTGCTTCTTTGAGAACTGATAATGGAGGTGAATTCACTTCAACTGAATTCAATGATTATTGTCGGAACAATGGAATTAAGAGGCAACTAAAAAATTCCTATACTCCACAGCAAAATGGAGTTACTGAAAGGATGAACAGAACTCTCATGGGCATGGCAAGATCTATGATGCAATTTAAAGGGTTGAGCACAAAATATTGGGCTGAAGCAGTCCATACTGCAGTTTATCTTAGAAATCGATCACCTACATCAGCTTTAGATGGAAAAACACCTTATGAAGCTTGGTACGGTTTTAAACCCAAGGTAAAACATCTTAGGATTTTTGGCTCAACTTGTTATGCTTTAGTTCCTAAGGAAAAGAGGACTAAATTAGAAAACTGGAGTATGAAGTGTACCTTCATTAGATACTCTGAGGAAAAGAAAGGGTATAGATTGCTTTCAGATGGAAAATTCATTGTCAGTAGAGATGTAATTTTTTATGAAATTGAAAGTAACAGTTTAGATGAGATTAACCATCTCCTTATTCGTTTAGACAAGAAAAACACTAAGGGTAAAGGTAAATTCAACAAATTGAAGCAAGCATTTTGGTTTGAAAAAGATTTGGTTACTCCAGAATACATCTCTTTATCAAAAAGTTATTCTGATTCATCTAATAATGAATTGACAAAAGATTCTTCTGATACTGAATCTTCAAAAGAATCTTCTCCAACCTCATATATTTCAGATGAAAGAAGAGCCTCAATTTTTGAAAATCCTCTTTTCAACAATAATGGTGATTCAGATCCCCAATCCCCTCAACATAAGAAGCCAAAGTGGGCCGAACAACTTCTAAAATATGTTCATTCAGATGAAATGAACAAAACAGGAACTAGGGGATCTTCAAGAGCAGAAGCTAATTTTGCTCATGCTTCCATTGAACCTACTTCTTTTGTTGAAGCAGCTAAACATAAAGAATGGTAGGAAGAAATGATTAATGAATATGATTCAGTACTTGCAAATGGGACTTGGAACTTAGTTGATTCTCCAAAAGATGTTAAGCCCATCATTGTAAATGGGTTTATCGAGTAAAGTACAAACCCAATGGTAAAATTGACAAGTACAAAGCAAGACTTGTTGCAAAAGGTTTTTCTCAACAGGAAGGAATTAATTATGGAGAAACTTTTGCACCCATAGCTAAATGGAACACTATCAGATTGGTTATCAATTTGGCTGCACATAATGGTTGGAAATTACATCAAATGGATGTCAAAAGTGCCTTCCTGAATGGTGATCTATAGGAAGATATTTTCATGACTCAACCACGAGGTTTTGAAAAAAAAGGACAAGAACATAAAGTTTGCAAACTTGTGAAGGATTTATATGGTTTGAAACAAGCTCCTCGAGCTTGGTATGCAAAAATGGATGAGTGCCTACGAAAAGTGGGTTTTCAGCAAAGTGAATCAGATGATACATTGTATTTTGGAATACAAGATAAGCACATGGTGATACTTGTACTCTATGTCGATGACTTAATCATAACAGGAAATAATGAAGCTCACATCAAACAAGTTAAGGAAGAACTTAAATCAGGGTTCAAAATGACTGACTTAGGGGCACTTCATTATTATCTTGGAGTTGAAGTTTCTCAACATCCTAACCAAATATTCCTTAGTCAAACTAAGTATGCCACTGAATTGTTAAAGAAATTTGGCATGAAAGACTGTAAACCTTATCTTACTCCCATGGAGCATAAATTGAAACTTTCAAAATTTGAAGGGGGGGAATTGGTAAACAGTACAAAGTACAGGCAATTGGTTGGAAGTCTCATTTATTTGACAAATAGTCGACCAGATTTGTCATATTCAGTCAGTATACTTTCAAGGTTTATGGATGAACCAAGGGAAAGCCAGTGGAATTTAGCAAAAAGGGTACTAAGATACATTCAAGGCACAAAAGACTTGGGTCTTCTCTACAAAAGGAACAAAAATTTTACACTTGTTGGATATTCAGATGTTGATTTTGCTGGTGACATTGATGATAGAACATCCACTTCAGGTTATTTAATGAATATGGGTTTAGCAGCAGTATCTTGGAACTGTAAAAAGAAGACAACAATTGCCAATTCTTCAGCAGAGGCAGAGTACATATCATCTTGGGAAGCAACATGTGATATTGTATGGATACGCAGAATTTTACAGGATCTTGGTGAAACTCAGAAATCACCAACTACCTTATTGATTGACAGTCAGTCAACAATAAAGATGGCCAAGAATCCATTATTTCATTCAAAGACTAAACATGTCGACACCAATTACCACTTCATCAGATCACTCATCATCAAAGACATCATCAAGCCTCAGTTATGTCCGTCTGAAGATCAAACTTCAGATATTTTTACCAAACCTCTTGGTAGAATAAAGTTCACTAAGTTCAGAGATGAACTTGGCCTTTGTAAAAATGAACTTCCGGATTAAAGGGGGGATTGTTAGCCTCATAATCCTAAAGTTCTATAGTCTAAGTATTTTCTAGTATAAATGTTTTTATAAATTAATTTATTCTAGTTTGTTAGGATAAGGGCACCTAGCTTCTATGTAAAGGACACCTATCATACTCATGTGATTATGTGATTGGTTGTTCTCCTAGTTTTTAGTTTAGAGTTAAGCTATATAAACAAGCTCCTTCTTCAAGTGAGGTTAAGGAGTAGATTATGAATTTGAGATTGTAATCACTTTTTCCTTATTAATAAAATTACGTGTCTGAGGACACTTTATCAACACTCTGGATCCCTAGCTCTATGAAATTAGATTTCCTATCCCCTGTGCCCAAAATCCCAGCAACACCAGTCCACTAGTAAAACCCACAAAGAAATTTTGTTTGCATCCTTCCTCCTCTCCAAAGTTTTGTATCCTTTCTCCTCCCCTGGTTTCTCCTTCTCCTCCCAATAAAAAATATGACCTTTCTTCACATCCAACTCCCTCTTCCTTATCCCCCTCTCTTGAATCCTTCCCCTCATTAATTTCCCAGTTGCCTTATCTTTTGTCGATAATTCTTTACCTACCTTTAATACAATCAATAATCCCCTCCATTTTATTTTGTTACATTAATTAGTTCAAAATAATAAATAAATAAAATGATAAAATTTAATTATTTCAATAATTAATTTACTTGGATAGAGTAACGATTTAATCAATTAATTAACTTTTAACACCTTAATTACTTAATTTACCTTACTTAACCAAATCGTTAATTAATCTAATTAGGGGTGTTACATACACCCACCCTTCAAGAAAATTTGGCCCGAAGTTTTAGTAACTTACAATAGAAGGAGAATAATAACATGATTCATACATCTAGATCAAATAAGCACATCATTAATTTAAACATTCATAAATACTAGTGTACATGCAAAAGGCATGTATGCATAGCTAGCACATACAGAACCCGTGTGTGTACTAATGAAAATAATTAATACATCTAATGCAATTCTTGTATACTTCCAACCCAATCAACAATGCAATTATTTTCATAAATAATAGCCCAACCTTTTACAATATTTACAGAATCCTTCAATTATAGTAATTTAGTACAAGCAACATTTATCTAGATAATTGTAATTTAGTTAAGAATTTCTTTCTTTTCAATCAAGAGAAAATCAAGCAGTTGTGTTACAAGATTAAAACTCCACACACTCTCAACTATGTCTAACAATCCTACCTCCCTAACCTACTTCCATCTTCCATCCCTATCCTTCCTTTGTTGGACTATCCTGGAGAATCAACTATATTGATCTAACTCCATATAGAACCCACAGGCAGAAGTGCCAACTACCTTGACCAAGATTCCCAGGTAGGCAACGGGTAGTCATCATCACACGTCTAGGGGAGCATGATCTAACACCGTCCTCCCATGACCCCAAGTTTCAAAGGATACATGGTGGGAAATTCCTCCACCCCTCCTGATAGAACTAGGGTCAACACCCTATCATGTACCATACAGTGGAACTATATTGCTGATATTTTTTCATCGTATATTCAGTTTCAGGAAATCTCTCTACCTGGAAAACCTGCACTTGCCACATATCATAGCAATGCATTTGAACCAACATAATTTCACATAAAAATATTCATACCATATTTTTTCTTGGTCGATGTTCACGACATCAACCCTTTATTATCATTATCCCTTGGCTATTTTATAGCCCATTAATCTGCATATTAGTTTATAACACAAACTCATACACATCCATACATTATTATCATGTAAATGCATTTAATCATATCATTAAATCGGTATACATGTACCAACAACTTTAAATTTCAAAAATTTCAAGCTAGAATTAGGTTGCATAATATCCATCATAATTCAAATAACGATAAACATTCATAGTATTGACATTCATATACATCCATATGTCTAAAATTTTAAGGGTATCATTAATAGTTTCACAGTTAATAAGCAAATAAGATATGACTAGGCCATAAGTTATTATAGTTGTCTAAGTCAAAATGTGGCATTACATACACCCAAGCTTTGGGAAATATAATCCCTAGGTGGTCAAAAAAAGTGATGGATGATCTCGTTGTAAGGTATTTGTATCCTCCCAAGTAGCATATCCTGGGATATGCTTGTCCCACTGGACCTTAACTTGGTCTACCAAATGATTCCTGAGTTGTCAGACCCTACAATGCAATACGTGTAATGGTTCGACCATGATGATTCCCGCATCCGAGACCTACAATTACTTCCAATTCAGTTTGTGAGAATCATCAGCTACATGATGACGTAGAACAGACACATGAAAAACATTATGATTTTTATGCAAGTGGGATGGCAGTACGAGACGATAGGCAACGGTTCCAATTCTCTCTTGGATTTTGAACGGTCCTATAAACCGAGGCGACAAATTTGTACATTTCCCAAATTGAATGGTACTCTTATTAGATATGATATGAATGAAAACTTGATCTCCCACTTTATAACTTTGGTCATTCCTATGTGCATCAACATAATTTTTTTTCCTATCATGTGTTTCCTTTATTCGTTGTCTAATCTGAATCACATGTTCCTCCATATATTGAATCAATTATGGCCCTATTGTCACTTGGTCTTCTAACCTTTCCCAAATCAATGGTGTCTAGCATGGCATTCCATATATAGATTCATAGAGCAGCATTCCAATTGAGCTTTGAGGTAGGTACTTCTCCCAATGGGTTTGATTATCCATAATATACATCCTAAGCATGTCTTCCATAACCTAATTTACTCTCTCAGTTTTCCCATCCATTTCGGGATGATATGATGTGCTCAAGTTCAACTGAGTCCCCAACGTTGATTGCAAACTTGTCCAAAACCTAGAGGTAAACCGAGAGTCCCTATCTAAAATGATGTTCTTGGGTAACCCATGTAGACGAATGACTTCACTTATTAAAACATGTGCCACATCAGTGACATCATAAGTGTCTCTAACTGGAATAAAATGAGCATTCTTGGTCAACTTATCAATTATAACAAGAATGGCATTGTCCCTTAGTGATGTGAGTGGAAATCCCACAACAAAATCCATAGAAATGACTTCCCACTTGGACATAGGAACATCATGTGGTTGTAGGAGACCTGTCCGGTGTTGATGATCAACCTTCACTTGATGACACTCAAGGCACCTAGCGATGAAATGGACTACATCATGGTTCATGCCTACCCAGAAGAAAATATTTTCATATTTGTGTACATTTTCTTCACACCTAGATGCGCACAGTAAATTTCTCTATGGGCTTCCTTGAGTATGATGCTTCGAATATCCCCACCCTCGAGGATGTACATCCTTCCTTGATATCTTAACAATCCATCTGCTTCAAGGCTATATTCTTCATATGTTGGATCTAATGGCCTCCCACTCTAGAGGGTTGAAGTAACCTTTAAATACCAATTATCTCCAAGAATTTTCCCTAACACTTTCTCCCTCATAATAACCTTTAAGGGCACCAAGGAGAATATACGTGGTCTCCTGCTCAGGGAATCCATGACCACTTTCTCCTTTCCCTTGATGTATGGAATTCCAAAATCATACTCACTCATAAACTCACTCCATCGCCTCTTCCTGGCATTGATATCCCTTTGAGTGAAGATATGATTTAAGATTTCATGGTCTATTTTGAGCTCAAAGCTTCACCCCACTAGATAATGCCTCCAAAGATTCAGAGCTAGCATTATAGCTACCAAATCTAAATTATGAGTAGTGTAAAGATTCTTATGTTGCTTCAATTTTCTTGATGCATACGTTGTCACTCCCTCATCTTGCATTAGCACGTCCCACAATCCTTTCTTTGAGGCATCCGTGCAAACCATGAAGTCCTTCTCCATATCTGGCACTCGTAGAATTGGCACATTGGTTAGTAATCTCTTAAGCTCGATGAATGGAATATTGCACTCATTTTTCCACTCATACCTTCCCCCTTGTGCTACAAGGGGGTGATGGGTTTCATAATATTCGAGAGTCCTTCCACAAACCTTCAATAATAACCAACTAGCCCCATGAAGCTTCTCACCTCATGAGCATTTTTTGGCACTGTCCAATCCATAATGGCCTTCACCTTTTCTGAGTCCACAAAAATTCCTTCACCGGAAATGATATGACCTAAGTAGAGAATCTATTTCTCGAAGAAATAACACTTTGACAACTTTCCATACAACTTGTTCTCTCTAAGGCATGACAACATCACTTGCAAGTGTTCCTCATGTTCTCTTTCGTTCTTGGAATAAACGAGGATATCATCAAGAAAGACCTGTACAAAGTGGTCTAAGTACTTTTGGAATACACCATTCATGAGGCTCATCAATATTGTCGATGCATTGGTCAAACCAAAAGGCACTACAATTAACTCATAATGCCCGAACTAAGTTCTAAAGGCAATTTTAGGAATATCTCCTTCCTTAATCCTTAACTAGTGATACCTTAATCGCAGATCAATCTTGGAAAAATTGCTACTCCTTTCATCTAATCAAAGATATCATCTATATGTGGTATTGGGTACCTATTCTTCATTGTAGCACGGTTCAATTCCATGTAATCTATGCATAGTCGTAAGGAACCATCCTTATTCTTGACAAAAATTACTGGTGCACCCTAAGGTGAAACATTGGGCCTTATCAACCCTAAGTCAAGGAGTTCCTTCAACTGCATCTACAAATCACAAAGTTTTGGCACTTCCATCCTATACGGTGTCTTGGAAATTGGCTTTGCACCAGGTTTTAGCTCGATGGTAAAATAAATCTCCCTCTTAGGAGGTAACCCTGGCAACTCTTTTGGAAAAACGTCCTTAAATTTCAAAAACACTGGATATTGATCCATAGAGGGTCATTTCCCTTCATTGACTACTTCCACTACATATAATTGACAACCTTGACTCATGCAACATTTAACCTTAATTGTCGAGATAAAGCGTAGAGACACCTTCCTCCGTACACCATGGATATTGATTGCCTTCATCGTCAATGAAAAGCACCCTCTTCACGAAACAATCTACCATAGCTCAATGGATTTCTAACCAGTCCATCCCAATGATTAGGTCATACCAATGTTGCAAGAACCGAACCGGTCATCGAACCGGTCGACCCCAAAAACCGGAACTGGACCGGAACCGGAATAAAACCGGATCAAAAAACCGGTTTTTAAAAATACATAAAATATTCAATTTTTCGAAAAAAAAAATACATATTCATGTGCATCCATGTGAATCCAAACCATTATACACAAATTTACAAAGTTTCTCATATATATTCATGTGCATCCATGTGAATCCAATTCCAGAATCCAGATTCCAAACCATTATACACAAATTTGCA